>JASANF010015916.1:0-87434 GCA_030248245.1 Trissonchulus sp. WLG1_4
TATAGTCAGAGGGGGTAAAAAAAATACGATCGGAAACATGGGGTAAAAAAATTACACACTCTCCATTCTCTCTAGAGTATCCCCAACAGGCACATGCCTGAATTGATATACATACAAAGGAAGCGCTACTAGTTCTAACTAGTTTTACATTACTTAAGCACGTACCTGAGTCATGACCTGTGTTCAGCTCAAACAGATATGGAGCTGACAAAAATCATGCACCCAAAACATGGCTCATTTCTACAAGGGTCAGCAAGATTTTGACAAGCCCCTCTTGTCACGTGAGTCTAGTTGTTTTTGCGGCACCAGCTGCGCATATGGCAGCAGGTCAATGATGCAATCCTTCTTTCAAACTGTAACGGTTCTATCTTATTGGTACTGGTTGGCGCGTACGGGGGAGCCACATTTTTTTTACCCCCGCTTTTTGGTCGATTTGTGGGGAAAAGATATACGAGGTACACCTTTGCTTTCCATGTCGTGTTTTCGAACCAAGACAAGTTCGTTTGCGGAAAAAAGTAAGCACAGGAAGGTGCTACGGCTGCCAAAGTGATGGTTGAATTATCGAATGCTAACCGAGCGGTTCCAGCTACACAAGGTTGTTCAAATGATGAGCCCAGCTACATAAATACACATACAGACGCACAGATTCCTAAGTTGCGAAACTGATGATGATAATGGTTATTCACACTTTAAAATACATAATCTGGGAACAATTTGTGGTACAACACGATTTAATATTGACAGCAATTGAGGAAATTTTAACTAATTTAAGACTACAAATCAAGTATGCAAAACTATTTATCAAGCAGGTCGTCGCCACCATTTTCGGGCGTCCGGCTAATCTTTACGTCAAATGATTCAGTTTACAGCAAAGAAAGAATACGTAGACAGAACAAATTTCAAAAAAAATTCAAAAAAGATTGTAGTGTAAAAAGTAGTCGTGGTGTTATTGGGGCTTCAATTTCAGTGGCCTTTTCTTTTATGTGCGAGTTTAATTACAAATACAAAAATTCTCTAATTTTTTTGTTGTGGGCTACCGCCCCCAGACCCATGCAACTTTGTCGCTAACTATACTATTCCCTGGCATATCTTTCATCAAAACCAGTGCAAGTATAGATGAGTTCATTAGGCTGCATTTGCATGTTTACTAAAGGAGTATCTATCTGTTTATGTCTGAAAATATGAAGCTTCAATCTTTTAATTTTTGTCGAAAATATTGTCTGATACGTTTCCGTTGACCATATTTAATCTAAGAATTAAAAAATCTTTAATAAATTTTTTTTTTGGGGGGGGGCTGTCGTTTCAGACCCTTCCATTGTGTGGCTAAAATTTATAATTACACTTGAAAATCTCTGGGTTCCAATGGCTGCCACCTGCGTACCGCTGCGCTGCAGTAGTGATAGTTGTAATAGTAGTACAGTGTAGTAGTAATAGTTTTTACCTTCCTCATTTAATTAAATCGCAATTTACAGTGCAAATGATAAGGTAGCACAATACTGGTGCTGAGACAGACCGCACAATGCTGATTTATCTGTCGAAATTACATACACGATTCGTAACGCATGACATAAGATCATTCAACGTTAAAATATCTGGTTTCAGAGATGTCCAGCTCCAGATCCTAGGGCTGTAATGATTTGTCTTTCCGCTCAAAAAAGGTCCGCTCACTCACAGACCAGCCTCAACCCGCATAAATTTTTCACTTAAAATTATCAGCTTATACCACCCTTTTCTTCCCTGTCGACAACTCCCCTCCCGCACATCCGCAGCGCCACATGTTTCGTCTGTACTGAGTGAGTATGTACTTCTAGTTGTAAGCAAAAGACGGTAACATACATGTTGTTTTGGCATGCAACACTGGCATATTTTTAGGCAAAATTTTATGGGGGGGGCGCGATGGGGGGGGCAGCCCCCCCCATGGATGGGGGGGGCGTCGACCAAAATGGGGGGGGGCGCACCAATTTCACGATAAAACACTATTTTTATAAGAAAAAATGGTTATTATACGCTAAATGTTACGTTTTCATAGGTTATTATAGCTACGCTAATACTAAATTTAGCCAAAAAGGACTCAAAAACCCGACGAACACGACATTGCTACAGCTAAAAATTCGCTAAAACGTCCTTTCGGAAAAAATTTTGGGCTATGGGGGGGGGGCACCCCATCTGAAATGGGGGGGGCTCAAAATGGGGGGGGGGGGCGCGACGAAAATGGGGAAGGCTCCGGACCAAATGGGGGGGGCTCCGGACCAAATGGGGGGGGCGCCCCCCCCCCCAGCCCCCCCCCACTAAAAATATGCCAGCAACAGTGCAAAAACTTTTCAGAAAACGTTGAAAAATTTTGAGCATTCGAACTTAAAAATGAGCATCGAATTTTAAAAATGAGCACAAATTGAACATTGGCCGTTTTGAAAAAAAACCCTGCTCCGAATAATTGCAAAAACCTGAGATCAGGAAAAATGCAAAAGAGGAGCTATTGAGAAGGCAGGAATTCACAACGCTAACATTAACTTTTTCCTTCAAAAGTGTCAAGTTTGCCGTCGAAACAAGTATGTAAATATTTTAGTGTTTTAACCCAAACTTTAAGTTTCACTAACTTTTAGGGGAAAAGTTTGCGTCAGTATTAGGTTCGAAAGTCCAGCCTTAGTCGAGAGAGAGAAATAGCTAACTTTTTCACATTGCTGTTATCTTGCAGTAACAGATAGACTAGAAAGTTTGTTTTAACTATTGGGATCTCGTCAGTAAAATTAACCAATTACTTTGTTTTTATTTGTATTTTTTGTGTTTTTTAGCTACCACAAGTGAGCCTGCAGCCAAAAAACGCAAGGTGGATGAAACCAACTTTTCGGAAGTAAGAGTAAAAAGTTTTTGATCTTTGTTTTTTAATCTCAATATTCGAACTTGATGTAACTTCATTAACTGCCTCAAGTAAAATTTAAAGTTAATAATAGTTGAATTAATTCAAAGGCGATACAGTTAAACCCAGTTTTGAGAGTTTTATCGAGTATGATTAAGTAATTCAGTAATTTGATTTGTAACTATAACTGTAAGTATAATTAAGTAATAGAACATGTAGATGCAAAATTCACACTAACTTAATTGTTAATGCCATGCGCGTTAAGTACTCAAAGGGATTAATGACAACTCAGCATTGGTCTATTAGCTCAAATGGTAGCTCGCTGGTGGCAGATTCAGAGATGGGCGGTTCAAATCTTTGAGATGATGCATTACGTTTCATTTTTATAAGAAAAATAAAAAATGTTTAGACAGACCCAGACGCTGACATTTTGTGGAAAGTCAATTTGGATAAATTCCATCTCTTTCTACGCGATCAGACGATTATTAAAATGATTGCGATGCAATATGGAGAGGTGAGCCTTTAGGTTTATAAGGTTCTTTATATATGGCTTATATTTTAAGAATTTTGTTTTACAGCTTAGCATAAAGTTGTTGGAGTTTATTAGAGTTCACTTCATATAGTACTTGCTGGTCAATTACTGATGGAATGTGACGGCCAATAACTATAGTATAGTTTTTAAGTTTTTAGAAATTTGTACTTATATTTTTGTCTAATCTAGTCGGACCTTTGGTTTCAGTCTATTATTGCGGTTAAGATGGCTTGTCCTTAAAACAGTGTAGATTGTAATTTTTTGTCAAAGTTTGCAAGTGAAGACTAGTTTTTTGTTTTTATGCCTTTTGAGGCAATGTTGCGGTGATAGGAAGGAACTTTATAGGTACTTACTTTTGAATTTGAAGAGGGCGGATGTTTTTATCATTCCAAATCTTTGAAAAAAGCTTCCGCTTCAGCACAGCGCCACTTTTGCGTAGTGTTAGTTTTTTTGCAGTTTTTTTTCCATTATTAAGGGTTTTTTAAGTTATTCATTTTTTTATTCTAGACTGCTGGTGAAGTGATGCGAGCCGCTTTGCGCTTGAGCGAACTCAAAAGCGATTTCAGTCGACCGAGGTCGGGAATTTTAATATCGCTGGAAGTAAGCTTTTTTTATTAACTACTATTTCATATTTTTTTCAAGTTTTCCGATTTTCCAAAAGATACTTAATGAGCAAACTGTATCTTTCTAGAAGATGAAAATTTAGTAAAATGCATTTAGTATACTTCGAAATAAATTCAAATTTGAAATTTGACCGTCATTTTTATTTTCGTTATGGATTTTTTGTGACAAACGGCTGCTCAAAATGCTCAACAGGGTGCTTGATACCCAGGTCAAAAACTAAGGTTCTGTAATCGTGGCCAGTGTGGCCGAGTGGTTACGGTGTTCGATTTCCAATCGGAAGGTTGGAGGATCAAATCCCAGCCACTTGGTCATACGTAGTCTCTTTGAGCAAGAGATTAGGGCCACATTGCTCCTGCCAACCCAGCAGTCCATCCTTATCTGGTCGGTAAATGGGTACCACAATAACGTGGGAAGGTAACAGGGGTCCGTGTACGGCATTATGCCTTGAGGGGCCGGCCCCCCCTCCACGGATGTAGTCACTCGTGGCACCCCTGACGCTCCAGGGCTTTGTAACGGAGATGAGCACCGCACCCGAGGGCGGACACGCCAAAGGATAGTTATCTCTATCCGCGGGTTACCTTTACCTTTACCTTTACCTTAACCTTTTACCTTTTTACTAGCCGGGATTACTCAGGGCTCTGTAATCTGTAGATAAGGCTTATTCACGTAGACTTTTAATTCTGGTTTCAGATGTACAAGCTGCTGGCACCGTCGTGTAAGCTGAGTAAAACGGACTTTGAGCGATACCTCACGCTGCTGTGCGACGACGGTGCCCGATATTTACTGAAAATGGCCGAAACAGGAGGCGGATCCTATCAGATTGGTAAAAAATACTGCAATTCATTTTTGTATATACCGGTGTAAAAAACTATTTCAATCATATACCGGATTAGAAAAGACAGCAGATGTTTTTAGACCTTTTTTATGTTTTTTTACAATTTAGTTATCAGTTGCAACTTGCAATGAGTTGTTACTTTTTTGTTATCTCATTATTTTTAACGCTATCAGCGATTATGTACTAATGTGTGGTCGGCAAAATCTGCGCGCTAATTGGCTGCGTATTTGTTCAAGAAATTGTAAGCACATTAGCCAACAATATTGACGAGCGTATCTGACTACGCTTTCTCACTGAGAGGCAGTAAAGTGTCTGCCGATTCTTCTATGAAAGTGAGTGTGTAATCCCCTCCCCCCACGCCCATGTATGGTCCCCCCATTAATTTTTGGCTTATAAACTCCCGCACAAATCTTTTGTTAAACGAAAAAAATAGAAATACTTTGGTTGGCGTTCATTTTTTTGTGTTTTAGACTTCCTGGCGATCAGTCGGTCTCTCACGAGCAATTTGCTCGACAGCATCGTGCAGGAACGCTACGGACGCTGGGGACTCAGGATATTCCGCTTGCTGCTTGAACGTGGCTATAGCGAACAGACGGAGGTTAGTGACAACGGTATAAAAACAAGGCGAAACCTTTCGTACTGGTTTGTCACGCACTCGTGCTCCTGCACTCGGAGTTTCACAGAAACATGCGTATCAATTACTTTTCGCGCAACCATCAGTGCTATAAGTGACTTGTAAATTGATTCCAACTCTGGCTGTGCACTGTGCAGTATAGCGTACAGTATAAGCAGGCTGCACGCTGATGTGTGCAGTATAAGTCTGGTTATGGCACTTTACTGTAACACTAAATCGAGTTACAACGGCATATAAGGCATCTAGACAGGCTTATTGGCTACGCTTAGTATAGGATTGTAATTGTATTACGGGTAGTGAGAGTTTTTTCGTAATTCTGCCGTATAAACGAGAATGTCTAATAGTAAAATAACAATTCGCATATTGCTATTTTAATCATCAGCAATGCATATGACAATATAATTTTTTTAACTTTTTTTAGATTGAAAACAAATGCCTGTTGCCTCAGCGGGACATCAAGAGTTACGTCTATAAAATGCTGGCTGACGGTTTTATTCACACGAAGGTGTTTATTTTTTAAATATTATTTTAAGGTAAATTTTTTTCTGAAAGGAACCGGACGGGCTAAGTTAAAATCTACTTTGGCTACTGAAACAAAGTTTTGTGGCAAACAGACAAGACTAACACATTTGGTTTCGCAAAATTTAATTATCAGTCTTAGTTTGTCATTTTGTTCCGATACATTATAATATAGATATTGACTCTATATAATATATCCTCTTGATTTTAGAACTACGTTCAACCTATTTTAAGAGTCGTTCTACAAGTATACGATTTGGTAGAAAGATTTGGTGTCAGAAACCAAAATCGGCTAAACTTTTACTTCCATATTATGTCTTACTGAAACTAACGAATTTTGTTTGCTTTTTTTCAGTGTTTCATTGTTAAAAGGTATTAAACTAAAGTCAAATCATAATGAGAATTTAATATTAGTGTTATTATAAGTTGATCTGATTTTGATAATTTTTTTAGAAAGTCTGCAAAACCTCCGACTTCGCCCCCTCTCGTGTATTCTATCTTTTTCATGTGGATTTTGACTGGCTGGTGAAACAAGTGTTGGAAACTGCCTACAAGGTTGGTGTAGTTAGCAGTTCTATACTGCAGTCCTGTTTAATCTGTATGGTTTAGTGTATTAAACGGATTAGATTAACTGAATTAACCTGATTAGAGCAACTTCATTATACGGATAAGATTGCCTGGATTAACTTTATGAGGTGGCCGTTTTCCTCATTAGAATAATATGGCATATTAGTTGATAGGCAAGTACCGAAAATGTGTAATTTTGTTGCTATTTTTTTAGTTAATTATTTTGTTTGGTTTCAGAGCTTGCGAAACTTGATTGTGAGACGACAACATGAGATGACTGAAAATCGGTAAGAAGGAAAGTTTACAATACAAACTACATTAATCGCTGGGTGATAAATTTTGTTTATTGTTCTTTCTGATTAGAAAGCTCACATGTTGGTCTTTTGGGACTGTTGTTTTTTTAATTCGCATGGGCTTTTGTAATTTTCGTAGTTATGCGCATTTTTTGTTTTGTACAATAGTTTAATATGTCTATTTAATCTGGAAATTTTATGATCATGTTTCGAAGCCTCATTCGTATTTTTATCCGTAAGCATGTCCGATGGGTTGTAAGCAAAACCGTTAGTCGCTCCAACAGAAAATTGGTATGCGAGTTGGTCTAAAGTCTGACCAAAAAATGTTAGATCCTGAGACAGAAACACGCGATTTGATTTCGAAAAGAAGGGCTAGCAATTTTTGGCCAGAGTATAGTAAGCTTACCTACGACAGTATTCTACCGTAGCTTTAGGTCTAATCGTATTTTTTTAAATTAAGTTAAAACTAAATTAATCCGTTTAATCCGGTGAAGTTGGTAAGAGATTAAGAATTTGTTTTGTGTTGCAGAGTGTTGCTGGAAAATGTGCAGAAAGTGGAAGCCTTGATTTCCCAGATTCAAGAAGATTCTAATCTGGCGCCGGAAGCCAAAGAGCAGCAGGTGAGGTGGATTAGACGGATTAACAGGATTAACGTGGCTTTAAAGGTCGCTGCTATTTATAATTTATTTTTAGTATTATTACAAGTCTAGTGCGTCTAGTTCGTCTAAAAACGTGAGGTGATATAACCTGGTATTTATCGACAACGTTTTAAGTTTGACGAAAAAAAGTTTAGTACATTTACAACTGTACCTAAATAGCATTGGTCGCGCACATATACTATTTTTGAGTGAATTCCACTGGCTGGAAATCGTTTGCGCACCTCATGCGATTTACCAAAGATGAAGTATTATTTCTTAGCACTATGAATTATCAATAAAGTCAAAATATTGAAAAAACTAGCACCGGCCCAGAATCGAACTGGGGACTTCTGGATGGATGAGCAAATATCGCATACAAACCACACGCTAACCCACTGCGCCACCTTTGTGCTGAAAGGTTGCGTTTAAAGCTTCGCTAAATGGGTAAGTTACTGTGCTGATTTAATGAAGTTAGTAAAAAGATTTGAAAATATCTAAAATTTGAACCAACTTTGGCTAATACGCATAAGTGTGTTAAACAAATATAACTTGATATATTCACTGGCATACTCAAATTTGAATTATCATAGTTAGCCAAAGTGAATTTGAATTTGAATTATTACAGTTATCATTTTGCTTAGGATAGTTTATATCATATTAATTAATATTTTCTTAGATAACGCCAAACATAAATTGTCATACCTTTTTTGCAAGTGTACAAAAGTTTGTTGAATTAACGCTCGCTCTGGGACAAGTGGGTTAGCGGAAAAACTTTAATCGGATCCGTTTGTTTCGTTAACGGAAACTACATTAACGCCTTGTTATTTTAAAATGTGTATGGTATTGATGCGCGTGAGAGTTTAGATTATCTGCTTTTTTCTAATTTCTATTCAAGTTTATGTAATTTCGGCTCCTGACTCGCAAACCCTTACTTTCCCGCCGTTGCGGTTTCTAAGTAAGGCAACCAAAATTATGATCAAAATTACGAGAGTGAAGAAGGGACTTAATTTTTTCCTCGTAGTATTATAATCGTTCGTTGCCACATTACCTGGCCGGGTTTTGTAAACCATGCCAAACTTTGCATTATTTTATATTAGGCGTGCTCTCGTAGTTTCGATAACAAATGCCTTGATTTGTTGATAGCTGCATTTGCTTGTGTATTTTACCGACGACTTCGCATAATGTTTTTTCCTTTAGTTGTTGTCCTCAAAAAATGTTCTATACTTCTTTTGATCAACTTTGCGCCAAATGTCAAAACTTCCTCTTAGGGTTGTTACCGTGGGATCTCTGCTGTTTTGTGATTTCGTCTGTTGCGTCTTCATTGTTATCCATCATCGGTGGCGTAGCCAAAAAATAATTTAGGAGGACATACGGCAGTACAGAGTCAGAACGCTAACTTTAAAAAAACAACCCAAACAAACAAAAACTACAGAAAAAAAAAAAAAACACAAAAACAAAAAAGACTAGAGGTTTTTTGTTTTGGTAGATTCATATTGTTAATTGTTAATTAGAGTTTTGTTAATTTAGTAGAA
Source organism: Trissonchulus sp. WLG1_4 (assembly GCA_030248245.1). Classification (NCBI taxonomy): domain Eukaryota; kingdom Metazoa; phylum Nematoda; class Enoplea; order Enoplida; family Ironidae; genus Trissonchulus; species Trissonchulus sp. WLG1_4. Next base: position 9,032 of record JASANF010015916.1, read on the forward strand.
CTACGTGTGGGCAGGTAAAAAAACCAAAAAACCAAATTCTGCTGTGGGGCGGGGTGAGCCACCGAGGGGGGGGAGGGTGCGAAGCAACTTTTCTGCCAATTTTCACTCCGTCAGTCACCATTTTAGCTTCGTGAGCCACCGATTTTGCTATCGTGAGCATCCTTCAAACAATTTGGGGGGGGGGGCGGGGGTGAAGCGCTTGTCTGTAGGGTGGGGGGCGGTGAGGATGCTTTCTGGGGGGGGGGGGGGGGGGGGGGGCATGGTGAAACACCCCGAACCCAAAACCCACCCCACGCTTATGTGTGGACTTTTAAATCTTTTTAATGTGTTAAATGCACTCAATTTCAATTTTAAGACAAAAAACAACGCATATTATGTTAATTTCAAAAACTAATTGCTCGTAAAGCTCTATTGGATCTGACAGTAACAACTCCGAAAATTATGCAGCTGGCGAGACAAATCGGCTGTGGTTTTGAATTTGAAAAGTTTACAAGCGACCCCCTCCCCTCAGATTTGAGTCTCTGAGACAACTTTGCCCCCCGTGAGGTAAGCCTGAGGGAGATAATTTTACATTAAAATATGTTAAAAACTACACCAGTTTTTAGTGTCGATGTCTATGGTTCTTGTAAAGCAAGAGGTTCATGCATACAATTGTCTAAAGGACCATACTATGCCAATACACTAACAGAAAGAAAAACACCTGAATTGGCTGACACTTTAAACAGCATGATTACAAACGAAAGTAAAACATACATATTAATAGCAGTTAAAAGAATTAGTTACGCTTAGGAGCCATCACTTCTCATTTGAATAATAATGAAATAGAAAAGAAAAAATACTGTAAAAATAAAGGTACACAAAACCTGTCCAGCTAATGTTTCTAATAAGGATTATAATAATACGCCGAAGAAAGTAAATCGCGTGAACAGGTTCGATCCTGTCACGGTCGCTACTTTAGTTTTTGTTAGCCTTACTTAGCAACCGCAAGGGCGGCGATAAAGTAAGGTTTTTCGACTCACGAGCCATAATTTAAAAAAAATTGGTAGATGATAAATGGAAAAGTCAGTTTTCTTGGATTTAGAATTTGGAATCGACCCTTACGATCTATTTATCTGAACTAACAATCAAATAAATCATACAGCACGTTTCATTAGCCATATGCTACCCGATGAACGTTCGATTACCTATGTTATTTATTTTGCTTATCCCAACTTGTAATCTTAACATCAAGCGTACATAATGGCGTCTGACTCTTATAGAAGAAAAGTGAGACACTCTCCAGCCTGCGTGTGCTCTAGCACAGGCAGATGCGCTCGTCGTTTGCGCAAAACATGAATAAGTTTCAGGATTGTGTCACTTGTGTCACTCTTCTTCTACCAGAGTGAGACGCCATTATGTACTCTTGTTAACATATTTTAAAATATGGTCGAAACCTGTTGGGCGAAGGTTTCGCTGAGTTAATGTATTAACAGATTTTACTGTGTATGTTAGCACGGGAACCAATGTAACGGTTTTTTTGGCGGTCCAGCGTAATTGCTATGGCATACCTGCAGCGCTAGTGTTGCTAATAGGCCTAGCAAAGCTGGTCCTAATTAGGGTTGTTCAAGTATGAGATTTCAAATCAGTTAGTTACAGTCGACGGATAACGTTAACTGAAATTAATCAGTTAGGCTAAATTGACAATTTTGAAAATTTGTCAAGTATGACGAACGTCCTCTATTATGCATTTTTTCCGCAGGGCATTTTTCTTTCCTAGTATAACCTATATCAAAAAGCACGTTGGAAGAGTCCACTCCCTATTATGCCTTGGGCCTTCCGTCCAATGTGAAGTGTAAAATAGCCCTTTTTTGTAAGGTTTTGTTGGGGGGGTATCCCCCTCATCTCAAGACCCTGTACTCCGCTGAGGGTAAAACCCTTCTGGTCAGCACATCAGCGAAAGGCCTTTCTTAGTGTCTTGAACTGAGGGGGTTACCCCCCCCCCCCTCAGGTTTGTAATTACTGGTGTTTTGAGCTCCAATTTTACTTCCGATGCCGCTCAGGTCGACAAATTAGCATTCTTTTTGAACGAAATGGGCTACTATGTGTCGTTTTTGGCGTTAAAATTGCAATTAAGTGCATTTTAACACGTTTCAAAAAATCGAAAAGTCATCCCCCCCGAAATTTTTTCCTGGCTACGCTACTAATCTGAACTCACAATCAATAAAGCCCACATCACATTTCATGAGCCATAATGGTCTATGTACATATGTTACATACATTTTTATTAACGTTCGATATTATGTTATTGATTTTGCCAATCCAACTTGAAATCTTGACATTTTCTAGACATAGTCGAAACCTGTTGGGCTAATGTTTCGCTGAGTTGATGTATAAACAGATTTTCTGCGTTAGGTATCCTGGTCACGGCACCAAATGTGACTTGTCTTTTTGGTGGTCCGGCATAATTGCTATGGCATACCTGCAGCTGTACTGTTGCTAATTGGCCTAGCAAAGCTGGTCCAGATATTCATTAAATGCATACCTGTAACGGGATCAAAATTTTGGAGGCCTCCGGCCAAATTTGGGGACCCTGTCCCCATGATCGACCAAAAGTACCTTTAAATTTCTAAAATTTTCTCAAAAAAGGCCATTTTGCCCAAATTTTCGAAATCCTCCCCTTCCGGCCCCTCGATTTTGGGAAGTTCCCCCATCTCCCCCCTAATACATGTATGATTAAATGGATAGACATTAAAAAGTGATTTAAATTTTAGAGGTCACTCTAGAAAAGTTGGGAGGGGGGGCGCAAAAGCAACCCCCTCCGTTAAAAATTGCTATGATTGGCAACTGTGTTTTTGTTTTAGGTGAAGGAAATTGAAGAGGGTTATTTGCCGGCTAGCTCGAGACAAGCCGTGGAAGAACACAAACGAAGAATCATACAGTTGGTTCAGGCAGAAACCAATGTGGACTCGACTATATTCACTTTGGAAATGTACTTAAACTATGTGGATATGAGTAGATGACAGTTTTCTATTGTATTTGATGCGAGTAAACATGCTATATGGCCTCTTGGTCTTGGTGGTATACCTAGAGGGTGGGATTCACAAAGCGCGTTTTGATTCAGTTTAAGTCGAACACGTGATTGTATGAAATATATATACATATAATATTTCAATATTATGTTATATTGCTTTCGAAAAGAACGTTTTAGACTGAGTCCAATGTTAAGCGCCTGTTGTGAAGCCATATAAGAATTTTGGGGGTTGGCTACCTGAATATGACGCCTATGGGGAGGATTGGGCGAAATGTTGTGATACCTACCCAATGTTGAGTATTCGTGAGAAGCAAAAGTCAAGAAAAGTAATGGGTATTAGTACTGTTGCTGACTGGCCTAGCAAAGCTGATCCTGATATTACTTGAAGTTTTCCTGGCCCTATAAATTATGTTAATTTCGTCATATCTGCATTCTGAAACAATTTGCCGGCTGTTTTATACCAACAAATAGGCCTTTATTAAGTTTGCTAACTTTTTTTGCATTTTTGTACAATTGACATTTTTTGTGTGGCATGGGTAAAAAATGCAACTTAGAAGCTCTTCTGCTGAGTGAGAAGTGGTCACATTGTGAGTACAACTGACTACTGAGTGTCAATATTCCGGATGAAATATTAAACGCGGCCATTATTTGTGGATAAACTGATTTTTAAATCCCGCTTTTTGTACACATATACCTACTGCTGAATCGCTCCAAAGCCTGATTACTGATGAACTGGAGCTACTTATCAGAATTAGCAAACTCGTCTTCTGAGTACTGAGTGAAAAAATTCTATTTTATGAAGCCGGAGCGTCAATATTTCACAGAAAAAATTGAGCGCCTGCCGTAACTTTTAACAAAAGGAAGTTTATTTTACCGTCGTTAATATATTTACGGCTGGGTTGTGAGTAAAACTATTTTAGTAACTTGAGTTTGATTTTGCAAAAAAAAATAAAAAGCGTGCTCGTCCGAGGACCGAACCCGGGATCTTTCGCACCCTGAGCGAGAATCATTCCACTAGGCTACCGAGCCGCACTGGTTATTGTTAGAAATTAGACATGACACAATCTAATATCGGTTAGTGTATAAAATTACAGCCTAGTGACTGTAAGTAAAATAATATTTCATCGCATTTTGCAATCAGAAACGCAAAAAATCTATTATTAATATTTTAAAACAATAAGAATACATAAGTACAAAAGCTTTACGTAAGTCATTTTGAAGTTCTGCAATACCAGTCAATCCTTTCAAGCCCGGTTGGCTCAGACACTATGTCTTTAATCTACTGAGCATCTGATACAAATCAAAAGGTGGGTGGTTCGAATCACCCCGGGCTCACTGTTTTGATTTCGCAAAGTCCTGCTTTCTGTCTTGCGAGATTGCACTTGCACAGTGAGATCGACAGCGACCTACCTACCCAACCAATGTAATTTAACGTAGGAAAATCGACCTACCAGAAATTACATAGAAATTTGAGATTCTGAATATAGTATATACGCGGGGGCCGAGTAAAGGGGCCGGCGTCAAAACGGACATGTTTCGGGTCTGATATTATTGACCTGTTTTCGTCTTTGCACTGTATGTAAGGAAGAGTACATAATAGGAGTCCTAGTCCTATTATTAGTCCTATTATGTACTCTTGATATAAGGTATCTAATGGAATCTAAATTGTAGGAAGATCTCACGTCAGTGGTTCTTTTCTTTTCGTCTTTATTAGCTAATCTTTGAAAATTAATCTGTTATTAGAGCCTTATTATAGCCATAATTTCGAGTAATATCAAACTATATAATCAGGACTGAACTGATTAAATCTGCCTTTTCAGCTGAGGTTCTATAGGCTGACTCAGGTTGTTTTTTAGGAACCAGATTTTGGCTTGCTGACAGTTTTTCAGAAAGTATTCCTAACCCTAATTCACATGTTTTCAGGTTTCGCTTTTCTAATGAACATTTTTGTGAATGTTCGTGTAGCCGTCACTATTTATGAGAACAGCTAACGCTTTTGTAACGGCAGCATATAGTTCATAAACACACAGGAGAGACCTTTGACTGAAGCGCTTGCCACGATTTTTTCGCGAATCTGTGACCAACTTACATATGACATTACACACAAAAGTTTAATTTTAAATTAGAGGGGCTCAAAACGAATTGGCGCGGGAGGGTTAAATTGAAAGGAGTCTCTAGTTTCAACTTAGCTGCAATCAGAGGGAAGCATTGTGTGCTTGCGTCGGTGGTATATATATGTACCTACATGAAAATGAAACCTAAATGCTTTTCATTCTGTAAATTAGCGGTCGTTGCTTTACTCTTCATTTTTTCAAAGTCTAAGCAATGAAGATGTCGGTAGCATTCACACATGTAGCGGGAGGAAATTTTGGGGGCCATGTCTGGCCACATTTTGAGAATCCTCCCTCCATAATCCTAAAAATTCCCAAAATTTTGCCATAAAGTGCCATTTGTACCCAACTTTGCTTAAATTATTGGAACCCTCCCCGCGCCTCCGTTTTTGAGGGGTCCCTAATCAGTTAATCACCCCCAATCATCCCTCATACATATTATATGGTAGCAATTACATATACTTTATTTAATCATCAACTTTATTTATCGTATCATAATATGGTACTCGTACCACATTCGGGTTAAAAATTAGGCAAAAACATTGTTGCATGACTTTCTACCTAGAATAGCGTAGGTAGTCACACATTTTGTTTATTTATTAGCAAAGACGCCAGCAGCTCTCGTGAGGTTAGAAATTTAGCAGTTCAGTTTCAGGTGTTTTATTATTTATGTCAGTGTGTTAGACACCGCTGACATCACATTGGAGACAGGTGGCATAGTGACCAGTGGTAAAATGGGGACAGCTAAAATCTAACTAATCTATTATTATGTATTAATAAGAAGTTTATGATTATGTTAGTAATACCGATTTTTACTGTACTGACGATTTGATGTGCCTAATCTCATTTACACTAGGCACAATTTGATGAGGAAGGTTATTGAATGTAGCGACATTTTGCAGAATCAGTCCTATGGGTGTCTCAGGCAGGTAGCCCTGAAAACAGCTGTTGTGATAAGTCAGTTTTTGGCGGGCATCTCATTATTTCTGATCTATATATTTTTTAAACCTTTAAACAAGTATTTTTATGGTTTAACGTTTAAGCACATATCACTGCCGACAACTGACTTACCGCAACTAACAAATGTCGGGTCTAGCTATCTGAATATGACGCCAATAGGGATGATTTGGCGAAATGTCGTGATACCTACCCAATTTTTGGCAATTGTAAAAAGCCAATGCCAAAAAATTAGTAAAGAATTGCAAAAAGTCAACAGAAACTGATGGTTATTTTCTTTTCTTGAACTTGAACTTTTCTTGAAAACGTTGCCTACGTCATGGAAATATTGAAAATAAAATTTGAGACTTAAAATTTGAGCCCCATTCCTATTCCCTTTTCTAATTTCTCCTTCACGAGTCCCATGTCCTCCTTTACCCTCTCCCTAGGCTAACCTTGCCTGTGCTAAATTAGCATAACGCCACACACAGGTCTAGAGATATAGCCTAGGTTGTTTCCAAGTGAAGCTGTCTTGGTTACTAAGCTTGGCTTGATCAATTTTCCAGACCCACTCAGACTGTTTGCATATTTTTATGGATAAACTAAATATTTTCACTGCAGTCAAGTAATTAGCAGTTTCACGGCTTTTTGCCGACGGTGTTTCCGAAGCGGTAAAAGCGTGAGATCGTCACTAAAGTTCGTATTGTAAACTTGTTTGCGAGTTTTCGTGGTTGTGGCTTCATGATAGGTCTCCTTTGACTGCTTAGCGCCTCATTTACTTAACGGTTCATTCACACTACATTACTTGACATGTGAAATTATTAAAGCTAAACTTTAGGACCATTTTAGCTTCGTTAAAGTTGAAATTTATTGCCGAAAATCAATTAATATAATGGTTTTTTATATTGACTTTAATTTCAATTTAGGATGTCTTAATTAAAGTTACATGAAAGTCAAAGTAAGACCGCTATTTCTGTTAATTTTTTACGTTTTTTGTCATGCCTTCTACAAAAAAGTAGGAGTGGTTGTACCAAATTCGTCTGATTTTTTTTATGACAGCTTACCTTAGTTGTTTTTTATTGTTTCTCTGAATTTTCTCGAGTTTTTAATTAGTTCACGAATGTCCATGAGATATTTTTTCTGACTGTCATGGTTACCTGAAATAACTTGAATAAAACAATAAAACAACCAGAGTTATAAAAGCTCTTTATTTGTACCGTAAAATTTCTATATTTATTATTATTTGTAAATTTTTAGAAATATATAGGTGATTATGTACCTATTGATGTGTTGCTACTGATCTGAACTGCAGGGAGTCGTTTATTTTTTCGTTTTACGTTACATCTTTTTTTTGGTTTTTTTGTCGCCCTGAAATTTCGAAGTGCTTACAAACATTTTTTATGTCTTGATTCTTTTTATATATGAACAAGTGTTTTTTGTGAATGAATGAATAAGAAGAAATACATTCATTGTAAGCGAGAGTAAAGTCCTACTAAAGTCTGGCCAAAAAATAGAGAAAATGAAACATGCGGTTTCATTACAAAAAAACAATAATTTCAGGCACCAAGAGTACAGCGAGTAGTCGCAAAAATCACGCCACCTGTTTTCTGTCACGGCTCAGCAATTTCTGGTCGACTTCTGTGTCTCACATGTATAGAAAAATGAGACACTGTTATGAAGATATGTACTCTTGCTCATAGTGCGCAGAAGTAACATATTTAATTTTCTGATTTCTTAATCAGTCCTATTGCCGTACCAAGAGTACATGAACACATACTTCTATGGTATTTTTTATCATGTGCTCTTATGTACGTACTCGTATTATTATTTCAGGGAGCATAATTTAGCTCTTATTGTTGCCATAACTCTGCAGGATTCTAGTAATGCTATTTCATCCAAATATTTGAAACGTAGGATCTTTCATAAGAGAAATCTGAACCGAAAGGCACCTCGTGACTTCTAAGTTTTTATTTCGCTAGCTTAGAGTGTAAGTTTTTGCAACCGTTATTTTTCATGTAAACAATTTTTTGCTGCATAATTATGAACAGTTTTTGTTGAGATTTAATCCCTTTGCGGAAGCGTTAGATTTTTGTTTTGTTATTTTCTAGGGTAGTTCCGTTTAGGATTGTGCTTTATAGCGGATTTTATAGTAAATCATTGTGTACGTCATTTTTGTTTGTTTTTTAAATAATTGCAGCGTATATTCAGTTTAACGTGAACCCGAAAAGTCCCAATGCTTGTCGTGAGCAAAAGACCTAAAAAATTTAAGCTATAATTCAACCTCTGTATTCTAATAAATCAAAACTGAAAGTGTGATAATTTAAAACTTCAATTAGTTAAACTTTCTATATAATTATTTTTTAAATTTAATTTAAGCAATCAGTTATAGTAAGTAAATAATAACTGATAATTAATAACAAATGTAACAGGGCCACGAACACCATGAATCACCGTTTAAACTTTATTAATAATACGCAGGAATAACGATAACCATAACGCAAGACCGCAAAACTGCTTAAGCCGATTCTGACCAACCGTATTCTGAGACTGCTCATTATATTCTGTTCTATGTTTTGCCTAACATTTAAAGATTCTCAAAACAAGAGACCTGGAATGTTTCTACTTTACAGAGAAACATTCCAAACAGCCGCAATGTATTCAAGTATACGTACTGTAGTTACACAAACTTTAATTAAAGTCTGACAAAAATACTTGCACCACTTGAGAAAACGAAACATGTGATTTCGTTACGAAAAGAGTAGATTTTGACTTCAAGAGTACGGGGGTCGTTGCACCAATTTACAAGTCTTACAATTGTAACAATTGTAAGTGGAAAATCAGATGATTCGTAATGAAATTATATAATGAATTCGTAACGAATCACCTGATTTTGCACTTACAATTGTCAAAATTGTAGGATTTGTAATTTGTTGCGACCACCCCCAGTGGTCGCTGAAGTCACGCCACTAAAATAAAGTAAGTGGCGCCTCTATTTTTGTCAGACTTTAGTTTAATTGTTTCAGCCATGGATCCGCGCGTGGGCAAGCATCCCAAACTAGCCGTCAGGGGGGCGGGTCTATACGCCAGCTCAGCCCAAAGTCGAACCGACCAGTCCTACTCCAGTCTAAAGACCAGTTCGGAAATCATCCAAGAGGCCCGTCTGTCCATGGCTATTGGGTCTAGCACCACCCTGAGGGCATTTCACACTAGACGACCCATCACACCCAGTGTGGACTTTAGGTCGCTCCGAGACAGCCGGAGACGACCTACCACCAGTGTGACCAGGTGTGGTGTGGGGGTCTTTTGATGCGGCGCTATTTTCATTTGATTTGATTTGATGTGGGTTGATCATGATTATTAATTTAACCCTTTCATGATCAGGACCCCATTTCAGTAAATTCACAGGCCCACTGTTGTGAGATTTGTTAGTGATAAATCAGATGATTCTTAAAGACTACGTAATTTCATTATGAATCTCCTAATTTTGCAGCCAAATTTGTCATTGCTCGAGTTATGTGCGTCGCAGAGTGATCGCAAAACCGACATTTGATACAGAATTTTATCGTGAACAAAACTTAATCGGTTTAAATTAAGGGTCTACACCGCACCATTGTTTAGTTATAAGCGATCAATAATAACAATAATTCTGTGTATTTAGCTTGGTGCCCGTGATTACAGAGGAAGATGTTCTCAGTCATAGTCTGCCCAATTTGGAAGCTAGTCAAGCTTTCAAGGTACCAAGTTATGCACAACTTATGTACTTTTACTACAACTACATCAGTCAATCTTGAAGTTAAAGTTGGTAAAATATTATAGTGTGTACATACTACATAGGTTGTTGTTGTTGTTCCATTGCTGTTTTCGTTAGCGTACGTAATTTTATTGTTTCACTAACATGTTCCTCTAAAGCCCGGTTCATACTCGTCCTTGTTCTTGTCCCTATCGTTTTGTCCTAAAGTGATTCCAAGAAAACTGCCTGGCCAAATAAGCCAACTTTTCGCTTGAATAAAGTTGGGGTCTCTTGCAGATCGTATGTAAAAAACTAGCCGGAACGTTTGTGTCAATTATTCACAGTAGCTGACCAAAATTTGTCTTTGTCCCTGTCCCTGTGTCCTTAAGGACAAGTATGAACCGGGCTTTAGGGACTTTATGTTGGCAATTATTTCAATATACACAGTAAAAATAGGTAAAGGTAAAGTAAAGTAGGTGTAACTTCACCGTATTAGAACTTACTCGTTAATATATCTTAAACATGATTGGTCAGACCTTTATGCGGTCTTCGTGTTGTGTCATAATTCATAACTCCGACTTCTCCCTCGGATTGTAGAAAAGTTAACCGATAGGGTCTCCTGTACCTATGTGCATATTATGTAGCTCCTTTAACGACCCTCTTGCCCCCCCAGGAACGCTATCTCCCGTTATCAGGGACGTATGTACCTTTCTTGTAAATTATGACCCCCATCATTATGCAAAGCAAAGTGGCCTCAAATTTTAGCAGACTGAAAAAACTGTCCTCTTTTTAATTTCGTCTGCGATTTCGGATTTGAAAACACATATTAAAAAACCAAATATTGTCTTATGTTTCAGACGGTAAAGTGGAGGAGTCCCCGCGTTCCGACCATACTGCCTTGCATAGAAGGTTTGAAGACTCCGACCCTTCTTAACGAACCCTCTGTCCCCCCTTTGTCACCTATCGGGCCCCCCAGAAGTCACAGTGCTAGTACGTTTATTGTGGAATGTCGATTTTTTGGGAACAAGCATGTGTGGAAGATAGGATAGACTTTGAAGACTGAATATTTGTTTTGGGCTTAGGCTTAGGCTCAGGCTTACTTTTAGGCTTAGGCTCAGGCTTTGTTTCAGCGTTAGACAAGCCACTTAAATGAAAAACCGCTGATGTTTCTAGCGTCTATAACGAGACAGCTATCTCTACATTCACAAGATGTAGACGCCGTGATCTATTGTGCTCTGAGATTTGAGGTATCAAGAGCTTCATTTTCGAATTCTATAAGAGTGAGTGTACACTATTATATACTCTCGGTAAAACTATGGTACGTAATGGCATAAAATAAAGTCTGCTGGCTCAAATGGCAGCGCGCTAGACTGCGAGTCTAAAGGCGGTTGGATCGAATCACCTTTTCGTTTATTGCTGTGCTGTTTTTTATAATTTTCTTCATGTTTCTATTTAATTTAACAAAATATGTTTAACTTTAAAGCATTTCCATCGATTAGTGACTGTTATTATATTCTTTCATTATTAATATACAGTTTCAGGGGTTACTGTATTTGTGAGGTAAAAAATTGTTTATGGAATGTAATTATCTTTCTTCATTTTCTGAAAATTGCTTAGCAGTGACATGGTACTTCTTCCGTATCAAACACAGATTGATATGTAAATACATATGTAGCTGAAAAACTTCAAACCATTATTAGAGGTGCTTCAAGTATGTAAACAATTTAAATACCAAATGAATAGTTTATAAATTAATAATGGATTTTAAACTCATCAATTTTGGTTAACATATGAAATATCAGTTTTGATACTACTTATTCCTTTAATGTAACTTAAAAGCATATCCTTACTCTTGATTTATTTACAATCTATCTTTTGTAACCAAGTTCTATTTCTGGAGTAATTTGTGTTTTTATTTGCCTGACTACATTTGCGTACCAATTCCCAATATTAAATTCAATTCATGCAGCCAAGCCTGAAATAAGTAGAAAATATTTTTATCCGCAGGTATCTGTAGGTAACTTAGTCCACTTGAAGGCACTTGTCTTATTTTACAGTATTTGGCAGCGTATTTTTCTTAGCACAGTAGTATACTTTTGTGGAACTTTAGTTAGTGGCGGTAAGTTTTTAGTTATTTCAGAGTTTATCGAAAGTGACGTTTTAAAAAGCCTATTATGCTGAAGCGGATCATTTTTTTAGACGTTGCCATGGACGACCAAACTGCCACTCCTTCCATGAAAAGCTCTGATTCTCTGCAGAGGTCAGCTAATGAGCAGTTTTTTTATTGACTTTGTTTGCTTGCTTATTTTCAAGTTTAAGTTCTAAGGTCTAATGGTCTATTATTTATTTATTAAATTATTAGAAATGGGTAATGACCAGATAGATCATATAAAAACATGGGCCAACAAACGAGCCAAGTTGGCAAGTATAAATTACTTAAGGCGATAAGATATGGCAACTCAGTATTGGCGCAGTAGCTCAAATGGTTAGAGCGCTGTTCTGCAGATCCAGAGATTGTTAGTTCGAATCTCCTCTGGGTCAATCTGATGCTGCCGCTGTCTGATAAGAATCCATGTATTTTTATTGATATTGCATAATAATTAGTCTACTTAATAACGCTGTTTTTATTTAGTTTTTATTAATGTTTTTATATTATCTATTTTTAGTATTTCGACGTTCGAAAGTGGATACCAGAGCCGAGTGACCAGTGCGGAATCAGGACCGCTAGTTTTGGGTTAGCCTTTGTTCCCATACCAGAAATATGAAATAAGAATTTGACAATCAAATTAGAGTGATATTTAGAACTGAACGTACAAGCAAAACTAGGTCGTGAGAGTTTAGTAACTTAAAAATTTAACCTTCCTGATAAAAAGATTCAAAACGGAATTAAATTTGAAAATTCACAATTCTATTAATGTTTTAAAAATATCAAAATATACATTTTCACTGCTGGAAAGAGATCTTTGTTAACATCTTCAAGCGAAAGTTACATACCAACATAATATTAATGCTTATTAACTCTGCTTCTAACTCAACTCATCACTTATACAGCCGTATATCCGTTCAGCTGGCAAAATTACGAAATAATCACGTCATCAATAACAACATCGTATAGTTTGTATGGATTTTCAGAGAAACTGACGGACCGTCGTAGCGATGAGGAATTGAGCACGGGACGCCTGGGCAGTCCAGACAACGCTGGGTTCTTGTGGACACTCTTGCATAATATTGATAAGGGTAGGCTGAGAAACAGATTAAAAAGGGGATTATTCGGATTAAGGAAGTTAAGTTGTGCTTAACGGATCAGCAGAGGATTATTCGGATTAATATTCATTCGGATTAAAGTAACTAATTCTTTAAATTCTGCGTAGCGGTTGTTAATTGCAAGCTTCAGGCTGGACCTATGGACCGATTCCTAGAATGGATTAGCTTAAATTCCTTAAATCACTTCAAGTGCGCCGTACTACTGAAGATTAGCGCATGGCGCTTCAGATTAGTTGAAAACTGAGGTTTAGCTGCGATTCAGCTGGGATTTGACTAAATCTAATCAACTGGAATTTAGCTCCAGTTCAGGCTTAAGTTAATCCGATTTGGTGCTGTTCATCGGTAATCCATTTAATCCAGCCCAGTCCAATGTGAACTAATATTACAGGAACGGACACGGAAGCGTTTGAGGCAGCTGTGGAACTAATATCTTACTTGGAAGAAAACATTTCCTTGGCTAGACGCGGCAGGTTGCGAACACGAATTCTGGAGATTCTATTCTGCAACCTGCACGCGGGTCGACCCGAATTATCGATTAAATTGATCATTTCTTGTCTTGTTGTGAGTCTGACACTAATTGCTTTAAGCCTTTCCATCCCACAGTAGTTTGCAAACTACCTGTTTATTGACTTTAGTCTATGACGGAGTATCGAAACCTAGCGGACTGATGTTTCACAAAATCACTTACATGGTTCATGACGATGCCTTAGGTTGTCGAGTGGCTAGGGGCGGCAATCACATTAGAAAATTTGACGCCCGATGCAAGTCGAGTATTCAGTGACGGTTCAAATCCACAAATCGTAGAAGTAAAAATTAAATTGAAAAATTTTTAAAATTTTAATTAAGGTGCTGTTTTCCTAAATTTTGTATTGAATAGAAAATACGCATACATATCAAACTTTATAATTATACGTTCATATATTTGTGTAATTTAAATCTGCATTTTCGTTTTCATCACAGAATTGCAATTCAGATTCTAACCAATCAGAAGTCAGTATTCTTGAAAATTACCCAAATGTCCCGACTGTTTCAGCTGAAAATCTCTGGCAGCAATTTGACGAACGTCAGTCGATTTATTTACACCCTCAGCAAAGACAGCCACAACGACGCATTGTTTAGAGACGAAGCACTCATCAGTTAGTGGCATTGTGCTTTTGAATTGAGCCAAGGTTTTAGAATGCGTTTAAACACTGACTAACTTGACTGCCTTTGGGGCTGTGTGAGTCAGAGTCTTTGATTTAGCTGAGTTTGTCCTAATTTATGGGACCTAATACTTAGGACTCAAGTATTATTGCTTGGGTTCAAAGTTTAATTTGTTGTACAGTGTCATTTGTGTAACTGCTAGATTCAGTTAGGTACTATTTTTAATTTCATATGTTGTAAATGAGAATTAGGGCTCTTTCTGTAGAATACATTGTAGACCTGTCCTTAAGGTAACGAACGCGTGTAAGCGAAATCGAAATAGCACTTTTTGTGCTATAGCGCTTTTTTTATGTGCTATATGCGCTATATGCGCTATAAGCGCTATGGAATTTGCTATATGCGCTATTTGCGCCATAGCGCTTTTTGGGGGTGCTATATGCGCTATTTGCGCTATATGCGCTATCGAAGGTGCTATATGCGCTATTTGCGCTATAGCGCTTTTTGGGAGTGCTATATGCGCTATTTGCGCTATATGCGCTATCGAAGGTGCTATATGCGCTATATGCGCTATAGCGCCTTTTGGGAGTGCTATATGCGCTATTTGCGCTATAAGCGCTATCGACGGTGCTATATGTGCTATTTTTTTGGATATGGATGAAACTTCTACAGAAAAATGGCCAGGGGGGATTTGAACCACCCATTGCTAGATTGCTAGCTTAACGCTCTACCGACTGAGCTACGCTGGCCTATTGGTGTTTGTGTTAATTTCCCTTTAAATAGTGATGCTGATCTTGGATAGCGCTTAATAGAGACAAGGACAAGGATGAACCGGGCTTTATTTACCCCTCTAATTTCAGAGCACTGGCGTGAGCTGCTAAGCCAATGTCGTGTAGTGAGCGACTCCGAAGTGTTGCTGTTCAGCCTGGGTGCTCTGAAATTCCTGTCCGGTCAACTGGCCTTCTCTCAGTCGCTGTTAGATCATGACATAACTACTTTGCTGATCGCCATATTGCAGCAAACTTACGTTAGTGCGGAGAATCTGTTCAGAATATTTGATGGATGTAAACGAACACTGGCTTGCACCAAAATGAAATAGCTCTAGAATAGAATAACTCAGGAATAGCTGATCTCATTTTACATACCTTAAAAACGTATTCATTATGCCTGCCTTCTACTGCAGGTTTAAGGTTTAACGTTTCGTTCACACTGACAGTTTAAGGTTTAACGATATTTGCATGTTGTATATTCATTGCCTGGATTAAAAAGCTCCGCCTACCCACAGCTCGTAACTATTGGCTGAATTCTTAAACCAAAAAGTTGAAATTTTTCAATATCCTTAAACCTGAAAGCTTAAACCTGAGGCCTGCAGTGGGATCGGTTATTAGATTCGTTGTCACTGTTTCCTGGATAATGGGTGGTTACACATTAACTAATATGATGTTTGAATATTGTGAGATGGTGAACAGCACTCGAGAATAGCACGAGAATAAGAATTGCTCAAGAATAAGAATAAATGTTTTTGTACGCGAGTGTTTTCTAATTTATTGTGAGAACTTCATTGTGACCAAGAGTACATAATAGGACTATGTGACTTATGACAAGATTATGTTAGGTACATATTATCAAGAGTACATAATAGGGAAGAGTATGACACTCTTTCCTATCCTAGCTAACCGGCCCGGACGATGCTCCGGCCGAAATAGCCCTTTTACGTCTTGATTTCAGGGGGGGTTACCCCCCCCTAGAATCAAGACAGGTCCAAAACGTGGCAGGGGTACCCCCCCCCCCACAAACCCGACCCCGGTCCAAAACGTGGGGGGTGGTACCCCCCACAAATCAGACCCTAGTGGTCAAAACGTGGAGGGGTACCCCCCTCCCCCACAAATTGGACCCCGGTCCAAATCTTGGGGGGGTTACCCCCCCCCCACAAATTGGACCCCGGTCCAAATCTTGGGGGGAGGGGTACCCCCCACATTTTGGAACCCGGTCTGAAAATGGACCCTAGTGCCAAATCACCAAAATTTTCTCCAAATTCAGTTTTCGGCCAGTCTGTGCCCTGTTGGGGCTACTCAGCCTCAACTTTTGGCGTGAGGGGTTGCCGACCCCTGCAAGGCCGGGTACAAACCATTGTATTCGTTTTTCTGGATGCTTTTGTTGATTATTTGAAACATCAGGGGTCCCCCCTTGTGAACTTGAAAGAATTTTGGTAATGGATTGGTATGAAAACTTTTTTCTATGGGTGATTTAGGTCCCACCGACAAGCGTTTTAGTTTGTGCCCGTCTGGACTTCCATACTGCCTCACCTAGGGGGTTAAAATGGGCAAATTTTTCAACAATGCGGATTCTTTGTTTTCTGGGGTAATTTGACCTCTTGAACACGAATTTGAGCTCCATTATTGTGTGTACAGTGTACGGCTCGCAAAAACCTGTGCGACCGCCTCCCCTGCAGTGACCTAAGTTGTCCAATTATCTAATTCGAGATTTTGACGTCCCCAGGGGCATTTTGGGCATTTCGAAAATACATTTTTAAAAAAAAAAGTTTTAATTTTAAAAAAGTTTAAAATTGTAAAAAATTTGACTTTTTTCAGATTTTTTCCTGCAACGCTAATATTTGCTTTCAGGACTGCCGAAATAATCCTAAAACATCAAAATCACGCAATTTAAAAAATTTTATAACTTTTATGTTTACTAAAATTTTTTGATTTGTACCAATTTGAAGATTTTAAAACTTTTTTAAGACAATACAACCACACAATTACAATTCCAGGAAAAAATCTGAAAAAAAGTTTTTTTAAAATGTATTTTCTAAATGCCCAAATTGCCCAAATTACCCCTGGGGACGTCAAAATCTCGAATTAGAAAATTGGACACCTTAGGTGTCTGGAGGGGAGGCGGTCGCACAGGTTTTTGCGAGCCGTACACACAATAATGGAGCTCAAATTCGTGTTCAGGAGGTAAAATTACCCCAGAAAACAAAGAATCCACATTGTTGAAAAATTTGCCCATTTTAATCCCCTAGGTGAGGCAGTATGGAAGTCCAGACTCCAGACGGGCACAAACTAAAACGCTTGTCGGTGGGACCTACATCACCCATAGAAAAAAGTTTTCATACCAATCCATTACCAAAATTTTTTCAAGTTCACAAGGGGGAACCCTTGATGTTTCAAATAATCAACAAAAGCATCCAGAAAAACGAATACAATGGGTTGTACCCGGCCTTGCAGGGGTCGGCAACCCGACAAGCCAAAAGTTGAGGCTGAGTAGCCCCAACAGGGCACAGATTGGCCGAAAGTGAATTTGGAGCAAAATTTTGGTGATTTGGCACTAGGGTCCATTTTCAGACCGGGGTCCAAAATGTGGGGGGTACCCCTCCCCCCAAGATTTGGACCGGGGTTCAATTTGTAGGGGGTAGCCCCCCCACCTTTTGATCACTAGGGTCTGATTTTGGGGGGGGGGATACCCCCCACGTTTTGGACCGGGGTCCAGTTTGTGGGGGTGGTACTATGGTCTAATTCCTGGCCTGTTTTTGGAGGTAATGGTCGCAGGTTGTAATTCCGACCACTGCCAGGAATTGGCCCAGTGTCATACTCTGCTACTGACTGAGTGCACTTTACATAATGTTATATACTGTTTCAGGAACTGCCCATAGTCAGTGATTCCGTGACCGAATCAAAATTGATTCATATCAGTGTTCAGGTACATTTTTAATTATTAATTATTCTAAATGAGAAATAGGGCCTACGATACTTAGAGGGCTGTAGTGTTGAGTTATGAGAGTTCATATAAACAGTTAATATTATTCCAATTAATCGGATCCAGTTAATCTAAGCTGGCTAATCTGATATAGTTTATCTAATTCTGTTCATCTAATTAAGTTAATCTAATCCAGTTAATCTAATAAACTTAATCTCTAATTTACCTAAAAATACCTACCTCTAGAATATACTGCAGTTTATTTTTCCACATAAAATGAAATGCTCTCACTCAGAAACGCTAGTAATTTCAGGCCACAGCAATTTTGCGCAACCTGCTAGACTGCGGAGTGCGAGGGCGCGAAAGTTTCATGCGCTGCGACGCCTTGGAGCATTTGCTACAGTGCTTTGTGCTGGGCCGGGAGGACAGAGAATTGGTGCTGCATGTGGCCAGAATATTCAGGTGCTGCAGCAGTTATGCCAAAACTATAACTAAAACTAAACTAAAGTCTGGCCAAAAAATAGTTGCACCACTTCAGAGAACGAAACATGTGATTTTCTTACGAAAAAAACGAATTGCAAGCATCAAGAGTACAGCGAGTATATAGTCGCCCAAATCACGCCACCTGTTTTGTCTCAGGGTTCAGCAATTTTGGTCAGACTTTCTATCAAATGTGAAACTTATTAAACGGATCAGATTAAAAATTGTCTCATGGCATCGGTTACAGAGTCAAAACACATTTTGCCATCTCAAGTACGTATCTCACGCCAGTACGCAATTTTTTTAGTTATTTCTTGTAATATGTTAAGTAACAAATCCCTATTCAAGAGTTTTGGTCGAATTTAAGTCTAGATGTTGGAGCGTGACCCTCGGACTATTTTGTGTTCCCCACAGCCAGGCACCTACACACTTACTACTGGTACTGATTGCAGCCTGCTGTTGCGCCACAGGGCAGTTCTCTCGACCTTGAGACGGTTGAGTGCGGTTTGCGAAGTTCTAGAACTTCTCCGTCACCGTGAGGGTGGTGAAAAAAGACGGTGGTAGAAAAACACAGCCATCTAATATAACATAATTTGTTTTTTTTATTTTCAGTAAACTGAGCGTCTACCCAGAGTTTTGCCACCAGATGGACAGCATGAAAAATGCCATATATTCGACGTTCTACAATGTGCTCGAAACACATTACAAAAAACAGGTCGGCAGCTTATATTGTATTCTTAACAATTTGTTTTTATTTTTAGACAATTGTAAAGCTCTTATATTGTCCGTGTCCCTGTCTCCATGAACATGTAATGAACCAGGCTTTAGGGACGAGTATACAATAGAGCGTGAGCTAAAACAAGCAATTCCTTACGGACAAGTACAAGTTTGAACCTGATATTGATTTATTGATCAAGAATGGCCGTTCAATTTCAGGACGTGACGGTTCGAATCCTGTTTGTGTTGGGCAACCTTTTATATTCCAGCTCCACAGGCTCGTGGTTGTGTTACCAACAGCCAGGCATGATTCGAGTACTGCTGCAGATATTTAATTTGTATCTGGATACTGTAAGTTCAGAAAAAAGTTGTAAAGTTTGACTAAAAATAGCTGATCTCTATGATAAAACATACGTGATTTTGGCGACTACTTGCTGAACCTGAATATTTAAGTTCGTTCTGTTCGTAATGAAACGTTTTGGTTCGTTTTGTCCCAGGGTTTAGCAATTTTTGTCGAATATAAGCTATATATTTTTGTCGCGTAAAAAATTTGAGTCCACTCAGGTGGGGTCGATTATAGGAAAAATTTTCTAAAAAGTTTGATTGTAGTTAATATGTTCTGAGTTTCTAATTTATAGATAAAATCAAATTATCCAAATAAAGATCTATTTTCGTGAGCTTCTTCCCTGGGTCTTTCAAGACGGGGGCTTTATTCGAGGTGATTATGGTATGAGTGTTTGTTTTAGATGAGCTCCGAAGGAGATGACGTTGCGAGCCTGGTCTCTGGGTGCAGCTCTGTGAAAACAAGCCAGCAAGCCGAAGATCTATTGGTCAAGGTCAGACACAGCTTTCCACAGTTTTTCGGTTTTCATATCTATCGTGTTTTTGTCTGTCGCACTGTTAACCTTTCGTTGATGGAATTGAGTGGCTGAGTTCCATAAAGCAGTTTAATAGAGTTATAGGTATCAGGAAATTTCATTTATACCTACACGTTTTATTTGTGATAAACATAGATAGCCTCTCGACCATGCTTTTATAAAAGATGTTTTGCCTATGTTATATGACATATATAACGGAAACGGGAACTAGCTAAGCTTGCCGCCGCGTTAAAATCGTTAAAATCGATCTGAAGTATTCCAGCGTTTGAATCAGGCTCAAAAGGACAAGTAGGCTGAATTGTCCATTTTTGAAGTTTTTTAAATTGAAATTAAGCTTAATTTTAAATATTCTTAATTCCAGCTGGTTCGAGTGTTGGCGAATTTGTCCGCTCACGACGAAATCGGCCCTCTGCTCGCAACCAATCAAATATTGCTCGATAATCTGCTGCTCGTACTCGGTCAGACTTGATTATTCACCACATCAAAAACAGCTAAACTCCAATTGAGTAGATTTTGTTACACGCCTACACGTTGGTCTTAAGCCTGTTTCACACGAGGTGGATTTTCAAGGGGACTTTCCCCATGGGGATCCCCAGGGGGATCCCCGTGGGAGTCCCCATGCGTCCCCACGGGGACCCCCGAGGGGACGCAAGGGGAACGAAGGGGATTTTGCTGGGGACGCGTGGGGACGCATGTGGATCCCCTCGGGGATCCCCATGGGGATCCCCTTGGGGACGCGTGGGGACGCAAGGGGATCCCCTTGGGGATCCCCCTGGGGATTTCCTTGAAAATCCACCTCGTTTGAAACAGGCTTTACAAAGTTCAGTTGAAATTTCAAACCTGCAGCACAGTTACATACCAGGGGGTGGTCACCATTTATCCCACAATTTATTATAACTATATTTATTGTAAGTGTAAAAACAGGTGATTCGGTACGAATTCATTAAATATTTTCATTAAGAACCATCTGATTTTCCACTTACAATGTTACAATATTGTAAGAAATCATCTGAAATCGTGCGTAGAACCCAGGTTCAGTAAAACCACCTCTGTGAAAGTCAAAATGTAATTTTCAGCAAACAAAACGCTGCCGGAAGGGGAAGAACTTTTGCTCAATTCTCTGGTCACACTCAATAATTTGACGTTTTTCCGGAAAAACAACGGCCCGAGTTCATATCAGACACAGCTGGCCAAAGGTAATAACGTCAAAGGCACCTCTGCTAATTACAATAATGATAGGTCTAGTTTTTTTGTCTTTAAAACGGACTCTGGTTTTTTGTAGTTTACTTTTTGTGCTTCAGGGCCTATTCCTTTACCGGATTAAAGGGTTAATTATAATCGGACTAAACGGTTTAAAAATTATACTGAAAAAAGCCATTCCAAAACCTCCGGATTAAACGGACTTAACAGCTAGCGCGCTGATTTTCAAGTCCGTTTAGTCCGATCAAGCTGGACTTCATTTTTCGCGCTAAACCGTTTAGTCCGGTAGTTTAGGAATGGCCCAAATTTATAATCGGACTAAATTTAGTCGGACTTAATTTAGTCCGGTGTCATTCCTAAACTTAAACTTCCCGACACTGATAAATTTGTATTCTGGTGCCACTATGTTTTTTCGCACCAGCCAATCAGTTTTGTCTTCGCCTACAAACTGTACTCTGATTGGCTGAGCAGTTGAAGTTGACAATTAACTCGCTGATTGAAAACAGCGTTTTCGCAATATAAAAATGTATTTGCAGCTGCACATAATATAAAAAAACTAGCTGCAAATGACAATCTATTAATTGTTTAATCTCCATTGTATATAAAGACTATTTAGCACGTAATGCTTCAGGCCAGCGTAGCCGAGTGGTCAGAGCGTTCGCCTTCGGCCAGATAGGTTGGGTGTTCGAATCCGACTTGAATTTTTTTGGATTATTTTTGATTAAAATATCAAACATATCATATCATATAAAACAATATTATTTTTTTAACATATCAAAAATCTGTTATTTAATTTTTGACAAGAATTTGTTGGAAATCGACCAAAAAAAGCAATTTTGACAAAGATTTTTCGGAATACATTTTTTATACCAGATATTTAAAATACACTATAAAATAGCCCAATTATTCAGCTATAATTTGATATATAGATCGTCCAAATTGGTTAAGGTAGTGATAAGTAGCAAGAGAATAATTGGGGGGCACCGGGAAGTTAAGTCCGTTTAATCCGCGCAACAAATCGCGGACTAAAACTCCGTGTAAAATGCAGCGAGTGGACTAAACAGACTTATTTAAATCAGGTTTAGGAACGGAAATTTTTTAATCGGACTAATTTTAGTCCAGCTGAGAGTTTAATCCGGTGGTAGTTTAGGAACGGGATCGGACTAAAAAGTTTAATCCGGTGGTAGTTTAGGAATGGGTTCGGACTAAAATTAAGCAGCAGACTTATTTTAAACCGTTTAGTCCGTTTAGTCCGACTTATCATTCCAAAACCGCGGACTAAAATAAGTCCAGTCCGTTTAATCCGGTAAAGGAATAGGCCCTCAGTAATCATTTCAAAATCACTATACATATTATTACACGTTTTTAAAAATAGAAAAAATTGTTATATTAATCACAGTTCCAATTCCGCAAACTTCTTTTATGGGGCGCTGCTAAGGTACAACCAAGAGTACATAATAGCTTCTCACTCTATATAGAAGAAGAGTGAGACACTCTCCAGCCTGCCTGTGTTATAGCACAGGCAGATGCGCTGGTCGTTTTCAGGCTACATGTTGACATTCTATGCAACATGTGACTGGCCAATCAGAAGCGAGCTTCTATTCTCTGATTGGCCGACGCCTGTGCACGTGCTCCAATCATAAAACGGGATAGGGATAAAGGCTAATAACTCATTATTTATTCATAGTCTGCTTGTAAAAACATTAAAAAAGGTTTGCAAATACCTTTGGAGATATTTTGGCAAACTTTCAGCGAAATTGATTGAGAAACTTTGAAGAAATTCAGAAAAGTTTATATCTCAAAAGTTTCTCAATCAATTTCGCTGAAAGTTTGCCAAAATATCCCTAGAGGTATTTGCAAACCTTTTTTAATGTTTTTACAAGCAGACTATGAATAAAAAATGAGTTATTAAGCTTTTAACTCTATCTTAATGCTTATCAACGCGTCAGCGATTATATAGTAAAGTGTGTTACGCATGGAATCTACGCGCTGATTGGCCAGTCACATGTTGCATAGAATGTCAACATGTAGCCTGAAAACGACCAGCGCATCTGCCTTTGCTAGAACACAGGCAGGCTGGAGAGTGTCTCACTCTTCTTCAATATAGAGTGAGACCCTATTATGTACTCTTGGTACAACCGTAGGGTGGTTTCATACTTTCAGCCGTATGTCCGTTCAGCCGGCAAAATCACCAAATCATGAATTAATAGTGTCCACTATTTGTGACATGATTATTAGTAATTTTGTTGTGATATATTGATATTTATAGTTATTTTTAATATTCAATTCCTAATTCAATAATGTATCATTAATTTTAGTGGTCTATGATCTGGTGCTTTGCCAGGTGCCACGCGTTACCATCGAAGCATCCAGAGTCCTGGCGAATGTGTCTCAAGACCCCGGCGTTCAGAAATGGCTCTATGACAAGAAAGGTTAATGCATAGGCTCGACTTCATGCTTAGGGTCGATTCATACTTACAGCCGTATGTCCGTTCAGCCGGCAAAATTACGAAATAATCACGCCACATACTGATTTTACGTTATTAGGGGCGTGACTATTTCGTAATTTGTACTAGTGTTGAGAGTTCTGCCCGGGCCTGTAGCGGGCCCCGGCCCGGAGAGATTTTTCAGAAATGGGCCCGGCCCGTAAAATTCCGGGCCCCGGGCCGTGCGCGGCCCGCCGGGCCTAGAAATCCGCAAGCCCAGGGCCGTCTCGAGTTTCAGCAACGTATGAATAATGACTGCATTGCATATATATTGATTTTTACAAGTGCGCAGGCTTTTATACTACACTCAGACGCACACACAATGCATTTTCTCACTTGCTGAATTCTGTGCCGGGCCAGCCCGCGGGCCCTGGGCCTGCTCCGGGCCGGCCCGTGGCCCGTGGGCCCCTGGCCGACAGGCCCGCTACGGCTCGCCGGGCCTGTAGTGGGCCGGCCCGGAAGCGCGCTAGTCGGCCCGGCCTGGCAAATTTGCTAGTAGCAGAACTCTAATTTGTACGGCTGAGCTGAACTGACAAGCGGCTGTAAGTATGAATCGATCCTTCCAGCCATATGTTCGTTCACCCGGCAAAATTACGAAGTAATCACGCCAATAGCATAAAGAATGTGAATTTTATAATGGTAAGTAATCCCCTTGACTTATTTTGAGAATGATGTACATAGCTAAAAAGAAGCTTACATGCAAACGTATTTTACGTTTAGGATAATAGGGTAATATAGGATGTGGCTATTATTTACTCTTGTCTTTTATAAACCAATGTTTTACCTGTATCAAAAAACACTTATTTAACATTTTTTAAATTTCCAAAAAATGATATAAAAGCAGTAGAACGCCTATATATTATTGCATGAACCAAAAAATATAGCTAGCAAAACATAAAAAAAGACATTTCAACCATGGGAATCGACCCATCAACCTGCAAACTCTCATCCTACTACTTACCACTCTGCCATCCTTGTTTCAGCACACCTAACCATGACTTCCCTGCTTGACAGTTCCAACCCAGATCTGATTGGCTCTGCCTGCGGCGTTCTGATCAATTTGACCAATCAGAGTCAAGTCTCCACTTCGCTAGCAGCCAATCGCAAATGCATTAACCGACTGAATAACCTACTAGAGAAATACGGCAAATGCAATTGGTTGATTTGCGGGGCGTGCTCAAAAATACTCAATAATCTCCTAATGCATCCGGAAGCTTTGGCAAACGCAGACCGAAATAGTTTGCGAAAAACGGCAAAGTTGCTGTATTCGTTGTTGGGTACGTTGGTGTGGTGTCTTCAAGAGTTTTAATATCTCAAGTTTATATTCTAGTTTATTTCTACTAAACAAATTGAAAGAAATGCATACAAACAAACAGTGCTATTCCTGAGCTATTCCTTAGCTAGACTTGAAGTTTTACCCTTAAATCTACGGCAGTTGAAAAGTATAGTTCAGAGTACCTTTGTGTCAAGAAATGTAAGGGGGGATTCTTCTGAAAGTAATACAACATTAACAAGAGTACATAATAATGTCTCACTCTTTATAGAAGAAGAGTGAGACACTCTCCTTTCTGCCTGTGTTATAGCGCAGGCAGATGCGCTCGTCATTTCCAGTCCACATGTTGCCGTTTTATGCAACATGTGGGTAGCCAATCAGAAGCGACCTTCGCTTCTGATTGGCTGGACGCCTGTGCACGTGCTCCAATCAGCACGCAGGCGGCCTCACGTGCTATTGCCTGAATTTTGTCAAAAACACATTTAACTTACCAGTTAACATCATATTCAGCACATACTAGTAATAATCGCTGAAAACGGTGATAAAAATGTCGGCAAAATATAACTTTGGGCAAAAAAAACAAAAAACCCCCCAACCCGACCGATCATGGCAAAATGTAACAATGAAATGGCTGTAATGGCGGCCAGTGTGCTGATTGGAGCACGTGAGGCCGCCTGCGTGCTGATTGGAGCACGTGCACAAGCGTCCAGCCAATCAGAAGCGAAGGTCGCTTCTGATTGGCTACCCACATGTTGCATAAAACGGCAACATGTGGGTTGGAAATGACGAGCGCATCTGCCTGCGCTATAACACAGGCAGAAAGGAGAGTGTCTCACTCTTCTTCTATAAAGAGTGAGACACTATTATGTACTCTTGACATTAACATTCGATTGACCCAGGGGGGATTCAAACCTATAGACTAGGCTAGACCTGCAGACCAGCGTTTACTGTTGAGCTACTGGGCCGATGACGAGCTGTTTTAAATCCCGTTAAGTACGAGTACTCTTGGGGGCCTATCTTACTTCACACTTGAATTTTTGAATTAAATCTATTCCAACTAATATCAATGAAAAGACCCTAAAAAAGCATGTTTTAGAAGAGACTGCCTCCCATCTGCCCAACGAAGCACCAAAGGATTTGCACTCCGAAGTTCAACTAATGTGGGAGGACGAATTTTGTCCCTTCGCATTGCCCCTGCTAGAAACCATCGCTGCTGCTTTGAACTTTTGACCTCTACTGGTTGCCATGGTAACTACATGCCCTATTCATTGCGTAAAGCCTGGTTCATACTAACTTCTGTATTTTTGTCCGTTTTGGAGCGTAACTTTTTCAGAGGTACATAACCGACAGGCTTAGTTAATGACGCTACATTGATGATTTTATTTAGCATTCTAATAGAGTTATTTGAACCGTCTAAATCTATGTACCTTAAGCCATTAACTGTTTTAAATTCATGTGAATTTGCGGACAAATGTTACGGAGAAAACCATACGGACAAATAGCTTATGAACCGTGCTCAATTCATGACAACATTACTGCTCTGCCACTCAGTGCACCTTCGTGTTTTATTGTACTTGACAATCAATTTTATTTTTAGAGTTTGTTTTAGTAAATTTTTTATTTAAAAATCTGTGGTTAGTTTTATAATATCTGACTGACAATTGCTGAGCAATGAGCCAAAACGGGTAACGTGTTTTGACGTAAAGTCACTATACTTTTTGTTTGTTGATGATCGAAATTACCTACTTCTTTTCAAAGTGCGTCGTTTTGTCTCAGGGTTCAGCAATTTGGGTTAGGGTTACTGAATTTGGGGCAATGTAGGAAGTCACTGGAAACTATCTTGAAACCTAATAAATAACTAAAGTCTGACTGAAAATTACTGGACCCAGAGATAAAAAGAAACACGCGATTTCATTGTAAAACCATGGTTTAGTGGTTTTGTGAAATCATCTTTAGGGTTCAGCAATTTTTGATCAGACTTTAGCGAAAAAGGTGCCGTAGCTGTTTACAGAGCACAAAAGTTGAATCATTACTTCTTTACGGAAATTTGGACAAGCGGATGTTCATGAGTATATACCTACTTTTATCCGTTCAAATTTCAGCGGTTTGTATTTTCATCTGAACCAAAAAGCGCTATTTCGGTCAGGCAAACGAGTATACGGCTCAAAAGTACGTGTAGCCTAAATAGAATTCGGTGTGGTGTGTCCTATTAAGAGGACATAAATGGAAATCCCACTATAAACTCTTAATCCTACTCAAGCATAAATCCTGTCCCTCTAAGGGTCGATTTGTACTTACAACCTTAGTTCGTTCATTATTATATGTATATCGTGAGGTTATACTCGTAATATCAGGACAAAGCAACGGGTAAACATTTTATTGATCACAATTTATCAGCACCACAGAAATACATATTGTACAAGAAATAAAACATTGACAGATAAATATTTTTTCTACTTCCAAATTCATTACCCCATTCGAATTATATCGTAATCATTTTTCTGAAATATATAACAGTAAACTTGAAAATGTCTGGCATTTTAGACTAATATATACCATCAGCAAAATCAAATCAATATCGGTTCCGTTCCGGTTCACCGAACATCACAAATGGAGAACGATCTATACATTTTGCTAATTCTTTTACGTCAGCTTCATGCAAAATTGGACTGAGCGAATTGTGTTTTCCTGCACTAATTTAGTTAATAAAATTTCAAATAAATGTCGATATTAAGCAACGAACTCAAATCCAATCGAATCAAATCAAATGCAGTAGTCCGAACTAAGCCTAACAATAATTCCGCCCTCAAAGACTGGCCTAGCCTATATCTTCAACACACGCTTGTTCACAGGAGATAGACAATCTGTAGAGTTGAGATATGAACTATTGGCATACCTAGATAATTCTTTAAAACAATTATGCATAGGTATGACAATAGTTCACATCTCAACTGACCAAGCATTGTTCTAGTCTCTGTCATTAACGCCAAGTTATGTACCTCCAAAACGGGCATAGTCCTTTATCCTCAAATTAATCCTCTAAATCAAATCCACTCCAGTAATCCAATAATCCAACCTTAATCCTCATAATCCTTCCACCTAATCCTCTAAATCCGTCTGGGATTACTTCATGTCGTCTTCTTGATGACCACATTCAGCCCGTCGGCCATTGGCAGCAGGGACGGCCAGACCCGCTCGTCGTCCCGGATCCTGGAATTTAGCTGGTCCATAATGTAGGCGCTCGAGCTGGCCCAAGACGGATCGGACTGTTGGGGCGGGTCCAACACTGCGCCGAACAGAAAGGCCTGAACATATAAGCTGATCTTATACGCTGTTGTGAAGTAAGATAGGCCCCTAGAGTACTTAAAGGGATTTACGACAGCTCATCATCGGCCCAGTAGCTCACAATGGTCAGAGCGCTGGTCTGCAGATCCAGAGATGGGCGGTTCGAATAATCGAATCACCCCCATGGGTCATTCTGATGATGATGCTGTCGTTCTTTCGGTACAATCCCTCCTTCCTTAATATACTCTGACTTCGGATCAAGTGTCTCTGACTACACTTTGACTCCGGATTCTGTAGCAAGTATTATTGGTCGGTATTGTACGTTGCTTGTTAATGATTGTAGACAATAAGATAAACAAAAATTATTCAAATGACAAAATACATAAATAAAATATATAAACACAATTACAAAATTTTAAAATTACGTTATCAAGCGTTATTATCCCTCCCGGTCGAAGTAACGTGAGACACTTCTCATAATAATTGGGGTAATTCTCTTTGTCAGCGTCGATGAAACAAAAATCGAATGTTCCATTCATGCCTTCCGCAATTAGATTATCTAAAAATAACGTCGACCTAATTTAAAAAAAACAAGCAATCATCGCAAAGATGTAATACTACTTCAATAAATAAAACTTTTGTAGCCATAATAACAAGAATAATAATAAAACTAATAATACTTTGAAAAGTCATTTTTTGGAATTTTGCCTGTTGAACGGACATACGGCTGTAAAGCCTAGTTCATAGTCGTCCGGAAGTGTCCGTAGTTGCACGTGTCCGAGTCCGGAAGGTTGTCCGTAACATTTGTCCGTGCCCGTGTCCGAAAGCAGCATCAATTCATACTTCCACGGACACTCTACGGACAATGCGTATGCATGTAAAATAACGCCTACACATTCTGCAGTGTACCAAATGTATTAGAATGCAAGCTTCAAAAAATCAATAAAAATGTTCTAAGCACACTAAAATGAAGCTGCTGAGCTGAAATTACTACAAATTTAGCATTATTTTACTATGCGCGGAGGAATTTCATGTCCATGCACCTACACGTGACTGTAAAGGCTATAATCTGATTGGCTGATTCCTTACGGACACGGACAAAAGTTGAACTGAAGTCAACTTGACTTCCGGACATCCGGACAGCCTTTACGGACACTCACGGACAAGTTCTTACGGACATCGGACAAGTTCTTACGGACATCCGGACAACTGTGAATCAAACTACTCTTGCGGACACGGACACGGACAGCCCTTACGGACAACTATGAACCGGGCTTAAGTAGGAATCACTCTAAAGCCCGGTTCAGACTCGTCCTTGTCCTTGTCCTTATAATTTTGTCCCTGAGCAACTCTGAAAAGTACCAGAAAAGTCATGATTTTATGCATTAACAATGACAGAACCAAGACAAGTGCGAACACAGAAAATTAACCGAAAAGATTCTGCCAATTTGTCTCAGCATTTGGCCTAAGTTTGTCCTTGTCCCTGTCCCTGTGTCCTTAAGGACGAGTATGAACCGGACTTAAAACTTAAAATTGAGCCAATTGGTAAACTCATACCCAAGACTAGATTTCCGGCATCAGATTCATGAATTTCCAGCTGAATTTTGTGCGTCAAATTGTACTGAAACAAAAATTGCTAAAATAGCAGCCAAATTACTCGACATTAGAAATCAAAATTTAATTACAGTTTGCTATTAGGTGACAAGAGATAAATCTCGACATGCAATCAGAAAATTACAATCTAGCCAATCAGATAGCAGCTTTGGTGAAAATTGACCAATCAGATTGGCTGAACCCTTACTTCTGTGCTGAAAATTAGACAACTTCATTGATGTCAATTTATGTCTGCTGACAATAAAAAATCTCTTCTTTATTAGATAAAACTAAAAATAAAAAAATAAAAAATTCCAAAAAACTACATAACCACCTTATCAAAAATCTGCTGTCCCCCGCCCATCCAAAATTCATCTGTGATGTCGATTCCAATGACGGTACCATTTTCGGGAATCGCTAGTGCGGCACCTAGTGCACTGAAGCCCGTGAACAAACCTGAATTAAAAACAGACACCTTGTTCCTGATTATTAAAAAAATTCGTAGGACGTATTTGTATTTATTTATTGTGTAGTACAATTGTCAAGTATGACGCGGTATATACTAATACATACATAACTCTACTTGCATTTCCAAGTGCAATTACGTTCAATTTTTTTGACTTTTGAACCCTCGGTCTCTGTAGCTACATAATACGTACTCTTTATTAACTTTAATAAAACTCTAACTAATTGTCAACTATATAAAACTGCAAACTCTTAATTAAAAAACGCTTAATTAACTTTGAACGAAAGTTATATATTTTGGAAATGTAATACATAGGTATGACAGTCACTAAGTTTAGGCCAACTTAAATTTGAGTTAATAACTTATCCTTGTCAAAAAGATTAATCTAAAAAAACAAAAACCTGATAAAAGTTATGCAAAAATTTTCCAAATATATATTAGCAAAAAGCCAACGAACCAACATCAAGCACGTTTCTGGCTCCGATCAGGCGCATGAGGTTCATGTTCAATTGCACCACTTCGGGAGCTCCCATCATTATGCCCCACGGATGCTCTTGGGTGATCTGACAATGCATAATGTGAAGGAAGATAGGCCCATAGAGTACTTAAGTGGGCAACTTGGGGGGGGGGGGGCAACCTGTATAAGTGAAAATTTTAGGGTCTCCGATTCGCTTCAAATTTGCACACAATGTAGCCCCAGGGAAGGCGCATCGCAGATGTAACAAACTGAAACCAATGCTTTTGCCAATTCTTTACTAGGGGCTCCCAAAAATTAAATTTTACGTGTAAATTATAGGCTCAAAAAAAGTTTTTTGTGGTTGCAAAGCGTTCCTTTACTAGAAATATTTGTTAACACTGACGAAGCTGATTTTTACATGATTCGATAGCCTAACGTCATATCTCAACCTCTATGATCCATTTTTTTAAATTTTTGCCCATGGCCTCAGCAATAACACCAAACGTAAAATCACTCAAATTTGGCGGGCCTAAAAAACAGCCATTTTTTTACATTTCGCCCTCGATTCCAGAATTGAATATACATAAAATACATATAAAAAATCCGGATCATACGATTTTGCGCATACATATGGGCTACAACTATGACAAGTTTCAGCCTGCTTGGCTTGATGTGGTTTGTGTTAAAAGTGTCCAAGTAAGGGGTACTTTTAGGCTTTTTTGGCGTACTTTTGCCTATGTAATACACTGACAAACGCACTGAACCAAAAGTGCACCTTCAAGCTTAATTGTTCTTATCTGAGGTAGAGGTGCCTTGGGGGAGTAACATATGTGAAAATAAGCAAAATTGGAGAACTTTGATTTTTGACCTGGGTAGCCCCCCCTTAAAGGGATTTACGACAGCCAGCTCATCGTCGGCCCAGTAGCTCAACGGTAGAGCGCTGGTCTGCAGATCCAGAGATGAGTGGGTCGAATCCCCCCTGGGTCATTCTGATGATGATGCTGTCTTTCTTTCGGTGAGAATCCCCCCTCTCTTTCGTGACAATAATACAGTACCAAAATTACTTGCTGCAGACTCCGGTGTTAAAGCAGAGTCGGACTCAATTGATTCCGGAGTCAAAGTACAGATAAGTATATACGTTGATTCTGGAATCAAGTGACACCGACTCCGCTTTGACTCCGGAGTCTATCTGTAGCGAGTAATTTTGGTCGGTACTGCACGTTGCAGAGACTCCCGAGCTGACAGCTAAATTTTTTGGTCAAAAACAGCTGATCTTATCTCAGCGTCAAGTATGACAGGACCGTTAGGTACTTGAAGGATTAATGACAGCTGAGCATTGGCACAGTACTCAAGTGGTAGAACGTGGGTCTGCAGATGCAGAGATGGGCGGTTCGAATCCCCTCCTGCATCATTACGATGATAATGCTGTGTAGTACTACTGAGATGACATGGCAAAATTTCTAGTGGTTTCCTGAGCCTTAGCGAATGAGAATAGAGCTAAAACTAGTGAGCCCAACCCCCAAACTAAAATATGCAAATTAAGCAAATATTTGCCATTCATACTATTAAAATCATTTTAGTTTCACGACGTATATCTAACAAATGCAAATTGCTCCACCAAGATTTCTAAGCTTCCGTTAATCCCCCACTGAGCAAATTAAGTTAATCTACATAGTTAATTTAATCCAATTAATTCAAGACACATCAAGAGCATTACATCCATCAACTCTCGTTGGGCGGGATGAAATCGGACAGATCGTTCGGCAGCGTAGACCTCCAACGGGCTCGCGTGACTAGAATAGCTCTTGCTTCGTTTGCTGAAAGAAGGAAATTCATCTCATCAAGAGTACATGATAGTGATTAGTGTCTCTTTTTCATGGTCTATATAAGTGAGACACTATTGTACTCTTCTTGCTTCGTTTGCTGAAAGAAGGAAATTCGTTGCATAAAGAGTACATAATAGTGTCTCACTTTTACTGTCAGTAAGAGTAAGACACTGTTATGTACTCATGGCTTGCATGAGTAAAGTCTGACGTCAAAACCGTCGGTTTTTCAGATTAACTTCGACTATTTAAGATGCGCGAATTTCAGGGTCTATAATTCAAGTGCTGTGCTCTTAATGGATAAAATTTAATGAAGTTCTCTTGGAATTGCTCAAGGACAAAACGATAGGGACAAAAACAAGGACAAAACGATAGAAGAAAACGATAGGGACAAGGATAAGGACAAGTATGAACCGGGCTTACGTTAGCCAAACTTACATCCGATTATGGGATGATGATCGTCGCTGGCTACTTTGGGATCGACCTGAATAAATATATATATATATATATATATATATATATATATATATATATATATATATATATATATATATATATATTATGAGGATTAAAAATTTGCTTACATCCTTCTCATACACTAGAGTAACTGGATTAGGTTACATACTTGATTAACTTGCACTAAGGCAAATATTGTCCAGTTGAGGCAAGTTATAATAAAAAGGTCTTAGTCTTATAATTAGTGTGGTATAAAGTTCCTATCATTTACAATCAATTGATACAATTTCAGCATCGTGTGCTTTCCGACTGATTTATACGGAAAACTTAGGCTAATAAAACTGCAACATACCCTAATTTAAACTGTAACTCCCCTGGCTACATAGACCAACATGCATAGTCTACCTAAACTCTACAGTGACAAGTACTTTGGGTCCTAAAACTATAATTGAAAGCCACTTGGTCACTTTTCGCGAAGGATAAAGCTCGTCGTAGGTCACAAACACTGCTCTGGCCAGAGCATCAGTTCATACCCGACCAAGCAGTGCAGTATCGCTGATTAATCTTGCGCGCGTCACTGTCGCTCAAGTGCATCAGTTGTCCCAGCTGCCCGGAGCCAGACCGTCGGCTTAGACTAGGTCGGCCGGCGTCTTTGGCGAAAGCGTAGTCGTTCAGATGCATGACCGATTCGTGGTCGTATGGCTCCTCGCTGTGATGACTGGCAGGGGAGGTGTACTTTTGGAAATGAGGATGATTGCCTGAGAATGAGACATAAAAGGGGATTTAATGGATTAGAGATATACAGATTAGATTAGATTATCGATATAAAGTTGTAACAAACGAAATGACAAACTAACTAATAACAACTAACTTATGTAACGACCAAACGTAAAGCTACCAGCATTATTAGTGGCGTGATTTTGCGGAATTTTGCCGGCTGAACGGACATATACGGCTGTAAGTATGAATCAACCCTAATCCAGTAACCAAAGAAAGTCCTCCAGATGTTAAAAGAAAGATGAGGCCCCAATTTAGAAAGAAACAAAGGCGCTGGGAGTCGAACCCGGGCAGCCCGCATCGACGATAAGAATGCTGACCACTACACCACAGCCTCAGTCTCGTTAGCCCCACATATGTCTCATTTACAACACATATATACTTACACTCTTACAGCCGTACGTCCGTTCAGCCTGCAAAAATTAAGAAACATGCCAAAACCGAACTTAATGCAGCATAGTGGCAACATTTTTCCGCAATTTTGCCGGCTAAACGGATATACGGCTGTAAGTATGAATCAACCCTGATCCAGTAGGACCAAAACAGTCCTTTAAACATAAAGGAAGCTCTTACTGGAGTCGATATTATCATAATTGACCCTTATATGCTGGTCTCGGTCAGTTCTGGAGTGCTCGTGCCAAAATCCGAGGGCGTGAAGCAACAAATGCAGCACCACACCTTTGCCCGAACAGCCGGGACCAAGCACCACTTGCTGCACCCCCCCTTGGCGACCCACGAACGAGGAACAACTGAAAGCAGACTGTCATTATTGGGCTGGGGGGGGGGCAGGAGCGGACAGGCAGACACCACCGTGGAATGCATAAAGGCAGTCTTAGGGTCTATTCCTTTACCGAATTGAACGGACTCGACTTATTTTAGTCTTAGGTTTGGGAATGACATATCGGACTAAAAGAGTTAAAATAAGTCAGCGCCTTAATTTTAGTCTGACTCCATTCCAAAACTACCACTAGACTAAACGGATTTAACATACACACTTAACATTAGCGTGCATAGTTAAGTCCGTTTAGTCTGATTAAGGGGGTAGTGTCGCGAAAGCAGTCGATTTTGCGCGACTATAAAACTTTTTCAGGAAAAAATAGGTCATTGTTCTTTATACATTCTAAAAATATGTTTTAAGGCAAATATTTTTGCCAAGTTTCAGAAAAATTGATGCAGCATACAGTTAGCAGTGAGGTCGCAAAGTCGGGAAAATGACGTTTTGAAAACCTATTCACATTCTATAATTTCGTCACAATTAAAAAACTTTTTGTTTAGATTCTTTACGCAAAGTAAAAGCACATATACTCTAGTTTATGCACACAAAATTTAGTGCAAATAGCTTGAGTGATTGTGGAGTAATGCCTGTTTGAACTGTGAAACTGTGCGTAACCTGTAAAGTACTCACAGCAAAAACGATAAATTGTGAAAAAATTAGACACTTATTTTGAAATCAAAAGAAAAACGAACCTTCATTTTTTATTTTTCTTATTTGTGGCAAAAAATTGTACGTCAAAACATTACATGTACTTCACAAGCTGGCCAATCTGATATCTGGCTTGATTTTTGAATTGTTATGTCTCTCTTGTGTGATGTCTAGCTCACAATGGTGATTGGTTGAAAATATTGGTAGATATTGGTAGTCTAGTGTCTGGCAGTATTTACTTGACACCATATGGCATTTCACTAGTTTCTCAGGGAACGTACAATTTCAAAGCAAAAAGTTCTCATTTTGCAGCCTATGAGCAAAATTGCTTTGGCGACACTACCACCTTAAAAAGCAGCACGCTGGAAGTTAAAATTAACATAATTTATAGGGCCAGAAAAACTTTTAAGTTCAGGACCAGCTTTGCTAGGCCAGTTAGCAACAGTACAGCTGCAGGTATGCCATAGCAATTACGCCGGACCACCAAAAAGATCGGTCACATTTTGGCGCTGCGACCAGGATACCTAACGCAGAAAATCTGTTTATACATCAACTCAGCGAAACATTAGCCCAACAGGTTTCGTCAATATTCAGAAAAATCCTAGGGTGGATTTCACAAAGGTGGTTTTACTAAACCATGGTTATACGTACGTTTTTATATGATTTGCACATAATTTCATTACGAAATATCGCCTGATTCGCTACGAATTTTGTAGATTTTCTTAAACCATGGTTTTAGCGCAGTTGAAATTTGAAACCTGCAGCATAGCTAAAACAAGAAAAATGTGCAAATGAAATTTCAACAGAGCTAAAACCATGGTTTAAGAAAATGTAGAAAGTTCGTAACGAATCAGGCGATATTTCGTAATGAAATTATGTGCAAATCATATAAAAACGTACGGAAAACCATGGTTTAGTAAAACCACCTTTGTGAAATCCACCCTAAGTTTAGTCTTGCTAAACGCAGTCTAGGGGCAACATTGTATTTGTAATCTATGTAATACGTGTCGAATTTTTCGTTACGATGTTCTTTTGTACTGAAATAGAACGTTTTGGACTGATTTTAGTGATAGACTGGCTTTATGCTTTCTACCTTCAAAGTCAAATACGGTGAACAACAAGCAGCAATTTTATGCAAAATTTATTGTGTGTTGATCCATGGCCACAGCAGTATTGCAGTCTCGTCCAACAGTAGTAATTTTCAGTGCAACTGTATAATCGGTAGAATAGAATAGCTGGAAGAAATTCCTTCTAAAGAAGTTTAACCTGTCGCTCACATTCTTTCTACTTTCATAAAGGTTTTTGCGGTATTTTTGCAAAGCTGTTTTTAAAAATTTCGTCGATTGAAGTTAAATATTAATATGTTGCAAAAAGGATTATTTTTCGAAAAAGGAAAAAAGACAGAAAGAGGTGTAGAACTGTAGAGTATCGAGCCGGGGACTTTTATATGGGCTTGGAAAATGCTAAGCACTGCATCACAACACCCAAGTCTTGTAGCCCCAATTATTAAGCCATTAAACCTTCTTTTAAACAAAGGAAGGAGTAAACGCCAATACTTTATCGGCACCTTGCTCACGTAGCCAACCCGATATCATATTTAAACGTAGGCCTCCCAGTCTACCTCATTCGACGCCCGCACACGGTTTTCTTGTTTACTGGCAATCACAGGATGTGCCAATACTCACAGACAGGTTATCTAGCGCATGCACCCACATCGAATACATTACCATGAAGGATTTCGGATTTACGAAGGATTCTATGAAGGACAAAGAAAGGCACAGTCTTACACACTCTGACCCCCAATCCATCTCCACATTTCATTCCCTAATTAAAAACAAACTGCGTAGCCTTTCCCCCTTTGTTGACGGCTCCCCCCCTGAATTCCTCAGCTTTTAAATGCGTGTGCATGACTTGAATTTTCCAAACCTACATAAGTAGGGCACAAATTTCAACGAACCGACCCACCACAGGGTTTAGCAAAAACGGTATGATCGGTCAGTGCCTGTTGTGTGTAGCGATCAGGATGTTCATGAAAAAAATACAATGCATAAATGGATTATAAATTTAAACCATGGTCTAGAAAGCCTCAAACTTGGTTTATACCTGTCCGTATTTGTGTCTATATGTCAGTACATAAGTTGTAAATGCAGTCTTGTTTGCAGTAGTTAGCGTCTTCCAGTCTAGCTCACACACAACAAACTTGCTTTCCAAAGTTTTGCACAGAAACTACATAAAAATTGACTTATAGAATAAATGAGACTGTTACGGACAATGTTTGGACCGGGCTTTAGCCTGTAATATCATTTGATTCAAGTTCCGTTTACAGTAAAAGTTAACAGATAGTTTGCTAAGTAAGTAGTTGTTGTGATAAACGCTTACTCGACCAATTAAGTACCAATAAAACTGTTAATGCCAAACTATTATTAAAATTTCTTGATTGGATTTGATTGTTGTTTTTAAATACCTTTGAGACCACTATCAAAGTGCGCTTTGCTTAATTTGGGACGACTTTTGCTCCTTTTTTGATGCTTATTTCAAATAATTCTGGAAGTAATTCAATTATCCATTACCTATCTGGTTTCCGATAATTGAAGCGTCAGTTACGAAAAATTCCTGTTTAGGGATTTAAAAACAATAAAAAACACCTATCTGGCCATTTCGACCCTACAGTAACCTAGCTAGCAACAACAACACGAAACTAGCTGGCTGGCTGCTTGGCCACTTCACACACATAACGGTAAAATGACATAATACACACGCACACAAATTTGCTACAGAAAATACACGTAGACGTGTATTTTACGTAGTGCAAAACAAATGTAAAGTCCTGTCGCTACTGAGGTAGCGACAGGAAAAAACAGCCAATTATTTTTAGGTTAGCAATGAACTACACTGAAGTCTGGCAAAATAAAAAAAACTGCGCTAATTTGAGAAAAACATGTATATATTTGAAAAAATGTCACAAAACACCCAGAAACAAGTAATATGTAACAAATTATATATTAGTTGATTAATATATATCTAACTATGGTGACCGAAATTTAGTGAACTTACCTACTTTTGTAAAATAATGGACTTTTCATAAAAAAACTATATTAATAGGAGTCAATCCAGTTTTAAAAAGAGTATTTCATACTTTTAATGACTATACGTAACTCTAAAGATTATATGATTAAACACTATTTAATCAGATAATTAATAAAATAAATATTGAGTAGATAAATGTACCCGGCACCGGGGTCGGAGCCCAGAGTAAAGTGAAGATAATCATTTTGGCGAGATCGAGGGATAAACTTGATGCAGGTTTTGCTGCGAATTTCGCGTAGAGCTTCGTAGAGGCCAGTTGTCGTGGCTTGGTCTGAAAAAGATTGATGTTCTCTTGATGGTAGATTCATATTTACAGCCGTATGTCCGTTTAGCCGCCAAAAGTACCAAAAATCAAGCCATTAATAGTAAAAAAATATTTTTCGATTTTTTCCTGAAGGCCGCGGGATGAATGGACATACGGCTGTAAGTATGAATTATTCACGCCATTAATAATAATGTCCAAGACAAGAATGTGGCGTCACAATTTCGTTATTTTGCCGGCGTAAGGACATACGGCTTTAAGCATGAATCGAAGCCTAAAATCTTATTACCACCTTAACGATAGCGTCAATTACATAAGTAATAATTACATACATAGTAATTACATAAATTTGATTAACTTTTTGTATTACCAACATACTATGTTCCTTTATGGAATGTTATGTTACGATTATTGTCAAATAAATCAAAATCAAATCATAGTATTAAAGCTATTATTTTGTGGCTGAAATTACCAATGTCTGGGTCCAGCACGAAGTAGACCACCCCTCCGGGCCAGAACTGCACGTTGTTGGCTGCCGCACGCGCATTCTGAAACATTCACACTCAAGTCAAACGGTCGTTTGGCTGAGGGTTCAATAATCTGAGATTAGCACCAGGATCATGGGTGGACACGGGTCAAAAATTTCGACCCCGGACCCAACCCAAACGCGGCTTGATGCTCGTGGGTACCCCACGACCCCACCTGCGCCGTAAAACTTGACAAGCAACCCACTTCGACTCATCATGCCCAATTGTAATTTCCATAGGGTACATGTCTGTACGTTGTTCACACTGCTACTTTAACCGAGTGGTACTATTACACAGTACCCATAATTCTTTAAAATTGAAATCATAAGTGGTGTGG
This sequence comes from Trissonchulus sp. WLG1_4, assembly GCA_030248245.1. Lineage (NCBI taxonomy): Eukaryota > Metazoa > Nematoda > Enoplea > Enoplida > Ironidae > Trissonchulus > Trissonchulus sp. WLG1_4. Next base: position 48,446 of record JASANF010015916.1, read on the forward strand.
GTCAGAAAGGATGAGGCGGCCCTTGCAGCCTGATGTGGGTACCCGCAGGTTCGCCCATCGCTCAAATTTTCCGACCCAACCCGACCCGCGCGAATCCACAACCCGCGTCCACCCCTGGTCGGGAATCGGGACTCGCAAAATAATGACTGCAAAAACGCTTCAAACTTTTGAGTTAACTTGAACTAAACAACTGACGGCTTATTAAGTCTTCCCGACTCTCATGCTTTGCATTTTACGTTTAAGTTTTAAGTTTACAGTTTAAGTTAAACTTACATTGGGGTCCACACCTCGTATATCGCCTTCGAATAAACCTGAAAGTTAAACTAGAGTAATTAAAACAATAATACATAATACATATAACAAATACATAATAAAAATAGAAACACAACATTTATGTAATTTTTATTAAAAAATGTATTCAATAGTAGAAATGTATAAATTAGCAAATTGCAATTAACTAAATTATGTATCTTAAATTGATACATTCATAACCATCTCCTATGAGATACAAACCAGTTTTGATCTATACTTTAAATTTTAAAAATTGTCAGTATTAAAATTGAAACTATAGACTAAATTTTAAATTTTGAAAAGTTTTCAACTGTAAAATTTGACATTAGACATTAAAATTTAAATTTAAAAATGCTATCTTCAAACAATAAACAACGCCAATTTCCATATCTTGTCGAAGTAGTCTAAACTAGACGCACTTGACTTGAGTAATAAATCGAAAGCATCACAACCAGTATATTACTGATTAATAAATTAATTAATACCTGCTTTCACAATGGGGTCTTCATGTTCAATCGTTAGCTCGTCCAAAGAGCAAAGTCCTAGAAAAAATATAGAAGTAAAAATAAGTTATCAATAAAATACAGTTAAATTTTTATTTAATCATTATTGCAATATTGAAAATTTTACATAAAAAATTACATGATTACGATAAAGTGAAAACATTATGTTAAACAATACTATAAATAAACAACAGCTTCAAACCAGAAAAAAATAGCAATAAGAAACAATCAATCATATCAAACAATAATCAAAAACTAAAACTAAACTGACACAAACTATGTACAACAACTAATTATTGAAACTAGGACTTTATATATTCTATATTTTCTTTATTTTAAGCCCTGTTGACACGAGGCAACTTTCGGGCAACTTAGTTGCCGCGACTTAATCGCCGCAACCAAAAGTCGCGGCAACGCAGGCGTTCACACGAGCATTTTTGGCGGCAACTAGTTGCTGCAACCTAGTCGCTCGGTTGCAGCAATAGCCAATCATTTTCAGCCTTAACTTAAAAATACCCAATCAAAGTGAAAAGCGGGAAATCCCGGATATCTTTTGATTCCGTTTTTCAAAATCTGGCCTCGATTGAGGTTGCACGTTGTGTTGCTGCAGCTACATTAGATAAAATGACGTTTTGAATACCTATTCACATTCGATAATTTCATCACAATTATCAACCTGTTTGTTTAATTTGTTTACACACACTAAAAGCGCATATGTTGTAGACTATGCACACTAAATTTAGTATGTCTGTGTGGAATGAGCCTTAAAGATATTGTTAGATTAAATCTCAGAGTGATCGGCGCTTTGCTCAAAGCGGTTTTGAGCCATCATATCGGCTTCTTTTCCCCGTTTCATGAGTCAGAATGTTTGACATTTCACAGGAACGGTCGCTTTTCGTACAGGTATGTAAATTAATTAGTTGACCATGTTCGAATCACACAGAGTTTGCGAAGGCTTTGACATTCACAACGCCATACACGCAGTTGCGCAATTGCTGCGCGCAAACAGCCAACACCGTAGGCAAAAAATATTATAAATTTGACTGTGAATACACTTGTATTCACAAGCTTGAAATTAGGAACGTGCGTGCGCAACAGCCAATCAGATGACGAGTTGCCCCAGGAAAGTCGCCGGTCGCCCGAAGCGATCGCTCCTAGAGCGATCGGAGCAACTTGGTCGCCGCAACTTTTTAGTCAAGTCGCCCGTGCGTTCACACAGCATTTTTCGAGCAACTTTGCTGAAATTTGGTTGCGGCGACCAAGTCGCGGCAACTAAGTTGCCTGAAAGTTGCCTCGTGTGAACAGGGCTTTATACTCTGCTGAATACATAGGTTTTTGGTACATAGGCTTTTACTTTTTACATAGCTGAATCTGCTTAAAATGACGCCATTTTAAAAAGTTTAAGAATTAAAACACGTCTTAGGTATAAACATATATTCGTAAACTGCACTAATTAAACATTTAAATTCAGGAAATAAACCTACCAAAATTAAGTATTCCCGAAACATAAATAATTACAAAAAAAATCATGCTAACAGTAGACATTCTAGAATGGGCCCACTAGTCGAAAATAAACACGCAAACTTTGATTATACCAACTTTTGAATAAGTAAATACTAAACAGGAAGATTTTATCTGTAACTGATTTTTGACAGGGGTGGCCCCTGTATTTAACAAACCCACTTACGCAACAAAAATGCAGTCAAAAATGAAAACAATTACTATCCGAAGGCCGGAAAAGATTAAACTTGTTTTGAATAATAAAAAATACTACTAAAGCTAATATAAAAGTTGAATCACCCAAAACTGTGGGTAAAACATGTTTATTTGAGCTACAGTCATTTTACGCAACACAAAAACTATATTTTGTGAAAATTTTAATAAACAACTTTATTAAAAAGTTACTCAAAACTAGCTTGAGTCAAATCGCCTTTGTGTTTGTAAGTTTACCGGAGGTGTACAGTTAGGATACAAAAGAATATTATGCAGTCACTTCATCTTGACATGTATATACAAGTTAAAATTGAAGTATCGGATAACACTGGATGTTAGTTTGATCGATGCTTACATGGCTGTATTTGGTAATAAAAAATTCAATCTTCAAAGCCTGGTCTGCCTACATTCAACACATGATCGTTCACTAAAGTCTGACCAGAAATTGCTGAACCCTGAGACAAAACAGGTGGCGGGATTTTGGCGACTACTTGCCGTATAACTCTTGATGGCTGAAATTTGTTCTTTTCGTATGGCTTTGTGTCAGGGTCCAGCAATTTTTGGTCATACTTTAGTTTTCAGTGCCATGGGATAGGTAATAGCCATGCAGAAATAGGAGATAACGAATACGTAATGTACCAAGGTTTAGGTTCTATGCACTGTTGAAAACGACTATTGAAAAGTTTTCCAGTAGTTGTAGGATTTTCAGAATTATTTACAGTCTTCGAAACATACCCACAAAGCAGTTAAGTATACATATACATTATATACGTATCTCAGTGACGAAAAGAACACGTAAATACTGGCGTGAGAAACCTGGTAAACCGGTTTCTTATAGAACGTGCACTATTGTAAAAACGCACATTCTTGTCAACATTTATAGGCTCAGAAACCACAGATATATATATAAGCCCGGTTAGCTCAGTCGGTAGAGCATGGGACTCTTAATCCCAGGGTCGTGGGTTCGAGCCCCACATCGGGCGAAAATGTTTTATCTTTTCGTTGCTCTTTACTTATCGTCGACCATTATAGACTTCAAGCCTGCCTTGTCCCTTCGACACAAGGACAATTAAAAATTAGGGTCTGGGTAAAATCCAGCTCCGGCCCCACCCCTAAGTGGGTAAAACCCAGCCCCACCCCCAAACGTAACAGTGGGTAAAATCCAGCCCCAGGTTGGGTAAAACCCAGCCCCAGCCCCAACTGGGTATATAAAACCCAGCACCAACTGAGTAAAACCCAGCCCTAGCCCCAAATGTAACAGTGGGTAAAATCCAGCCCCAGGTTGGGTAAAACCCAGCCCCAGGTTGGGTAAAACCCAGCCCCAGGTTGGGTAAAACCCAGCCCCAGCCCCAACTGGGTAAAACCCAGCCCCAGCCCCAACTGGGTAAAATCCAGCCCCAGCCCCAAATGGGTAAAATCCAGCCCCAGCCCCAACTAGGTAATTTCCAGCCCCAGCCCCAACTAGGTAATTTCCAGCTCCAGCCCTGGCCCTAGCCCCCGCACATCCCGGCCCCGGTTGGCAAAATACATAACCGCTATCAAATAGGCTAACCTGTGATACAGGGCTTCAACTGGTCGTGTCACTGCTATGTAGGCCGAATCTCCTTTAGGCCGAAATCATTTCAGAAGCATACATACATGCATTATTCTTCTCAGGTGGTATCTATTGGTGTTGTTGAAAAATACAGAAAAATTAAAAATTATTACGAAAACTTAGCATTAGATACATGAATTCGATGGAAACAAAGCAGGAATTGAACTGCAAGGAGAATACATAAAGCTTACTGAAATTTATCTAAAATTCGACAGAAAACTGATCAAAGTTTTCGCGAAATGTTACTAAAAGATGGTGGACAAGCTGTGAGAATTTATACAAATAAAATTTGACGGAACAGAGTCAAAAAGTTGGTTGAAAATGTGCAGAACTGAGATTGAAGTATGGTGTTAAACAAGCACGTCTTGCGAGTAAAGTTGAACTAATTTTTGATACCTTGATTTCGTTACGACATGCTTAGAGTGCCGAGGATATTCTTCGAATATAAAACGCGGCAGCCAAAATGTTTTAAAGCTTTCGTGGTTGCATCTAACTTTCAGTTAGTTACGGGACCAAACAGGACGCAAGCGACCAAAATACTAAGTTAACAATCATTTAAATTTTGTATCTTAATTAGATAAAATTCATGAGCTATGTACTTTATAAGCCTTGACAGACAAATCAAATGTGAAATAATTAACTCAAACGTATTAGTTCAAGCCCTATCGTATCGTCCCTCAAGCAATTATATAAAGTCACGTAGGTAGTCATGCATTAGCTGTCGCATGCAGTGCCACGTGGAAAAATGCACGGCAAACGATTTTGATTTTCACCAGGTGTGGCGCCCCATGGAGTGTCATACGATGCCACATGCGCCCAATGTGGCAACCCACCCTGTCTCCACCGTGTGAAACAGGCTTAAAGACCGTTCATAAACTCACGTGCAAACAAACAATGCGAGTTACGAATCGCATCGTGCGCTCCAAGTCAGTCTGCCAAACAGCATGCATAGTCCTGGAAGTTGGAATGCATGGTCTGCAAGTAATTTCTAGGGCTCAAATTTTCCAAGGTCACACGCGCTGATTAACAATCTTGGAAACAATGTCGTAACAGGTTCTGTCATATTACTTCCACTGCATGTAAATTTGCAAACACTATTGAGTATTGACAGAAACCTACACTTGAACCGTTGGATCTGCGTGCGCACTGTGTGTGTGTGTGCGCGCGCGTTGTGATTTGTGTGTAGTGTATATGCGCGCGTATGTGACAATGTGACAATATCCGAGCGTGATGACCAATATGTGCCTATGAATTCAATATACTATTAACGCAGAACTCGCATTTTAGCACGCACCACAAAGACACACGCACACACATTTAGTGTACTTTCAGGAACTACAAATTTTTACCGTGCAGCATACACAGTGAGCAGCGAATACGTGCTAAACTGTGTTACTGCATTATAGTATATACGCGGCGGCTGAGGCCGCCGCGTAAAAATTTAAATTAGTATGATAAAGTGCATTGCTTTACGTTTGCAATTGCTTTCTACGATTTCAGAAAATATACAGTTCCCTACCAGTGACTAATTATGCTTCAAAAACTTTTTGATTCGACCTTGCGGTAACAGTTGAAGTTGTATCAAAGGTTTGCCTATTTGATTGCGGTGATGTGTTTTGCCAACCGGGGCCGGAGTGTGCGTAGGCTGGGGCTAGGGTAGCGATCGACCGGAGGCTCCGGCTCCGGCTCCGGCCGGATTTGAGCCTCCGGCTCCGGCTCCGGCAAAAAAAGTGCCGGAGCCGGAGAATTTTCACTGTTCAGAATTTGGCAAAAAGTTCAAATTTTGAGAAAAAATCACAAGGTTAACGAAGCGGTTAGTCGGTTACAGTACTTATATTACTGCCAGTTGTAATGGCGGTGACTACCCCTCTCTAGCATTATGTATTTTTACGTCTCTAATTGACTAAACTCGACCTAAAAATCAAAAGCTTCTCACACTTTAATCCAGGGGCGGCCCCCAGACCCCTACAGGCTTGTAACTACGTGACTTAGTGACTTGAACTTGACTTTTAGCTCTGATGTTTCCGGCCGGTCAAATTTAGTACAATGTTTGCATGTGCTGTTATTTCCCAAATTTTTGTGTTAAAATAGCAAAAAAGTTCATTTTTACCCATTTCAAAAATTGAAAAATCAGTCCCCCTAAGTTTTTTCCTGGCTACGCGACTGGTATACGCCTAAATTACAGGGGTGAGGAAGCGGTAATCCCCGGAAGCTAGATAGATTTATGGCATTGTATCTTCTACAAAGTGTATATAATTTTTTCCAAATTGTCTATTTTTTGGGGTGTAATATAAGCTTCTTGACAATTTTGCAAGGTTTGACTAAAAGGGGGAGGTGAGGTCCAAGGTTCAGACGAACACCTTGAGAAACCCCTTCCCTCTGACTCCTGACTACGCCCTTGGCACCGCAGTCAAAATATACTGCTTAATTTGACCAAATTTTTGACTTTTTGTCAATGTTGATGAAATTGTGTGAGATCACCTGAAACCGGGACCAGTCAGTTGTCAGTGGCCAACTATATATATATATATACTGGTCGTATGAGTGAGTATATAAAGACATATGTATAGAAATGGGGCGTGACTGTTGAAAAATTAAAGTAAAAAAAATTAAAATATTTTTTCTAATTGAAATTTTTTAAAAAACAGTGCCTCCGGCTCCGGCTCCGGCTCCGGCTCCGACATTTTATATCCGGCTCCGGCTCCGGCTCCGGCAAAATTTCACCTCCGGTCGTTCGCTAGGCTAGGGCCAGGGCTGGAGCTGGAAATTACCTAGTTGGGGCTGGGGCTGGATTTTACCCATTTGGGGCTGGGGCTGGATTTTACCCAGTTGGGGCTGGATTTTACCCATTTGGGGCTGGGGCTGGATTTTACCCAGTTGGGGCTGGGGCTGTGGCCGGATTTTACCCAGTTGGGGCTGGGGCTGGGTTTTACCCACTTGGGGCTGGGGCCGGGGCTGGATTTTACCCAGACCCAAAAATTATTGTCTGCCGCCATGAAAACTTATAAGCATTGAAGTCTAATATTTTGCAAGCGTCGTGTTATTAAGTATATGTAAAATTTTCAGCAAGCGTTGGCTCAGTTGGTAGTGTGCTGTGAGTATCTGATTGGGGATCAGAATGCCGGTGGATCGATTCTGTCCTGGTGCTGCATCTTTTGCATTCTGTGGGTCTTAATGCGAGCTTTGTCAAATTGTTTTCTGCGCGATGTATGGTAGAACAGCGAGGTACATGGACTATTAATCCCAGAGTCGTGAGTTCGAGCCCCTCATCGGGTGAAAATGTTTTACAATAGCGTCGCTCATTACTTATAGAGTAGACTTAGTTATGGGCTGATGCTTTATATTGATGAAGTTGCAACTTGTTTCATACAGGGCCATTTTAAACATTTTAAAACTACAAAGGAGGGCAAATGAGTCATCCTATCTAAGCATGGGCACGGTTAATAAAATCATTAACCGGTTAACCGATATTTCGGTTAATGCACTAACCGGTTAACCGGCGGTTAACCGGTTAACCGGTTAACCGTCGGTTAACCGATAGTGCGTTAACCGGTTAACCGATAATTATTCAAATGTAACTACCGTTAACATTATGGTTATTGGTTATGCGATGGCCATTTATACAAATAAATTTAGTACGACTAAATTGGTGACCATAAGACATGAATGATACGTGATATCTCTGTGTGGTGAAACAACACATGGTCAAAATTAAACGTTGACCGCTTCTGCAACGGATAACCGGTTACATAGGCGGATCTAGGGGGGGGGCGGGGGGGCTCGAGCCCCCCCCATTGGGTCGAGGGGCCTATCGAGTCGGGGGCTTATCGGCCCGAAGGGCCGATAGGCCCCCGACTTGTGCATACATGTATGTCGCTCTCCATGTTGTTTTAGGGCCTATTTAGGCCCTTGTAGCCTAGATAGGCCCCTCTCCATGTTGTTTTGGGGCCTATTTAAGCCCTTGTAGCCGGCTGTGGAGTAGATGGGCCCCTTTCTATGTTGCTTTTTCGGGCCTATTTAGTCTCTTGCAGCCTGCTCTGGACTAGATAGGCCCCTCTCCATATTGCTGTGGGGCCTACTTAGTCCCTTGTTGTCGGCTGTGCACTAGATAGGCCCCTCTCGATGTTGGTTTTGGGCCTATTTAGTCTCTTGTCGCCTGCTGTGGACTAAGGTAGGCCCCTCTCCATGTTGCTTAGGGGCCTAGATAGGCCCTTGTAGCCTGCTGTGGAGTAGGTAGGTGAGGTCCCTCTCCTCTCCATGTTGCTTTGGGGGCCTATTTAGGTCCTTATAGCCCCCCACCCGAAATTTGTTCCGACTGAAAATTGACACAATGGTCCCTCCTTTGGTTTTTATTGATCGGCCGAAAAAAATTTCTGATACGTCTCTAGTTGACCAAATTCGGCCTAAAAATTGAAAAAATCTCCATTTTTTTCTGGGTACGCCACTGGTTTTATTACAAACACATTCAACTCATTGCCTTGATATGGCCGCGGCAATAACAAGATAGCGTAAAACTGAAAAACGCTATCATAAAAAGTGAACAAAATTCTGCAGACCTCCCCCCCCCCCAAAAAAAAATCAAAGTCTGGGACCGCCAGTGCCCTCCCCAGACACTTTCAACGACTAAACTTTTACACAAGGATCCCCCCCTATTTGGTTTTATAGCCTGGCAGGAAAAAGTTTCCGATACGTCTCCAATTGATCAAATTCAGCCTAAAAATAAAAAATTTTCTCGCATTTTGTTCTGGGGGCCGCCCCCCCCAGACCCCTGCAACCTTATGGCTTTACTGTTCCTTGCTTTTGTCTTTCACGAAAGCGTATATGTATATATTTGTGCATTGTGCACTATTTATTTGCTAATACACTGTTACGTGTATCATTTAAGCTGTTTTATTGGGGTAAAATTGACATTTTAAGTAAATTTATGGTTCGTAGTGTCAAAAATCTTCTTACAGTTTTCAATTGGCTAGCTGGTGCACCCTTGCCGGCGCACCGGTTTTGTAATTTTAGGTGTTTTGAACTTCAGTTTTACGTTCAATAAAAATTCGGTCCAAAAAATTGGTTTTTTAACGAAATGTGTTAATGTGTCGTTTTTTGCGTTAAAATCGCATTTAAGTGCATTTTAACACATTTCAAAAAAATGGGGCCTATTGGTCCGGGGGCCTATCGGGGTCCGAGCCCCCCCCCCCCCATGGAAAATTTCTAGATCCGCCACTGACCGGTTAACCGATTAACCAATTTTTTTCGGTTAACCGGTTAACCGACCGGTTTCGGTTAACCGTTCGGTTAATTTTATTAACCGGTTAACCGAAAAATTTTCGGTTAACCGGTTAACCGATAACCGTGCCCATGCCTAATCCAATCCCCAACATCAATGAAAACATCAGCGTAAGCCCACAACCTGGTAAATTCCAGCAAAAGTAGAAATACTATAAAAGCCCTTTGCCTATCCCAACTTTCGCGCTATCCCCAAAAATTATAACCTGGTTCAGATCAGTTTCACACAACTGCCAACATTTTCTGACCACGTTAATCAGTTATCGCAAGAAGGTATGTCAACCTGTAGAAAAGTTTCTGCACAGTACCGTAAAGCTGCATTCATTCATACTCGATCTTATATATGTCTATCGTTTTGTCCGTAAGTAATTCCACACAATTAATAGCAAGTCCAAATAAGGCAATATTTCGTATGAAGATAGTTGAGGTCACTTCCAGACCGTATGCAAAAAAGCAGTACAAACGCATTTGTTAATTTTTCACAGCAGCTGTCAGATCTTTCTGCTTGTCCCTGTCCTCAAGGATAACTATGAATCTGGCTTAAGATTAACGTTTCGGGACAGTCAAGCGTTCCTCACAGTACTAATAGCAGTGAAAAAGCTATCATTCCGTTCCACAACAGCTCACAATACGCTACAATTAAACGCTAATGAAAACGCAACGTTTTTACACAACTACGTTAAACAAAAACACACCAGGACCAGACGCAGACAGTACCCATAAAACGTTTATTTTGAACAGTAAATTTAACAACATTCACGTAACAAAATAAATACAATTTATTCGTGAACACAAAAACACTGAAAACATTTATTATTTACCGGAATGGTCTATGTTTTTTACAAAGTTGCGAAACTAAAAAAATAGTTTATTCATTTCCGCATTTATATATTTGCTACAATACTAATTTCTCCAAATTTAACCATAAATAACCATTAAAGTCGAGTTCATAGTAGTGCGGAACTGTCCGTAGTTGTCCGTGTCCGTGTCCGGAATGTTGTCCGTCACATTTGTCCGTGTCCGTGTCCGTCAGCAGCATTAGTTCATACTGCTACGTACACGCTAAGGACAATGCGTATGCATATAAAATAACACCAACATCTTTGCTGTGTAGCAGACGAGTGTGTGAACGCAAGTTTTAAAAAATCAATAAAAACGTTCTGCACTCATAAAAAGCAAGCTGTTTAGCTGAAATTACGACAAATTTCACATTATTTTACTATGCGCGGAGGAATTTTATGTGCACGCACGTACACGTGACTATAAAAGCTGCAATCTGATTGGCTAATTCCTTACGGACACGGACAAAAGTTTAACTGAATTCAACTTACCTTCCGGACATCCGGACAGCCCTTACGGACACTCACGGACAATTTCTTACGGACATCCGGACAACTGTGAATCAAACTACTCTTACGGACACGGACACGGACTCGGACTCGGACACGGACAGCCCTTACGGACAACTATGAACCGGGCTTTATACGTTTACGCTTCCGTTTGAATAAAAAAAACTCTTTAAAATCAATCTTAAAAGCCCCAAGCCAAAATTATCATATTAAACAAAAATGAATTTAACAAACATCCCAACATTTTTTAATAATCAAAATCAAAGTCGAAATAATCCTTATCAAACCGATTGATTCTAACATAACCATCTTCAGCCCCGGAAGCGTACATTTTTCCGTCCGGATGAAACAGAATCGTATTGATGGGACCAAAATGACCTTTGACCCGAGCAAATTCGTCCTCAAAAATCAAGTGATACAGTTTGGCTTCAAACTGACCCTGTTCCTGGGCTGTTTGGGTGACCTGAAATCAGCTCAAAAAGTCACTTCACACTTTACAATAGACTGCACCAAGACTGTTTGAATTAACCTAAACCAAATTAAGTTAAAGTTGAGTTTAAGTTAAATTGGTTGACTAAGGGCCAATTCCTTCACCGGATTAAACGGACTGGACTTATTTTAGCCCGCGGTTTTGGAAAAGCAAATTGGGTTATACAGACTAAACGAATTAAAATAAGTCAGCGGTTTAACTTTAGTCTGACCCCATTCCAAAACTACCACTGGACTAAGCCGATTTAACATGCACGTTTAACATTAGCGTGCATAGTTAAGTCCGTTTAATCCGGATGTTTTCGAATGGCATTTTTCAGCATAATTTTTAAACAGTTTAGTCCGATAATAATTAACCCTTTAATCCGGTAAAGGAATAGGCCCTAAGTTAAGTAAGTTGACTTAAATTCCTTAAATCGGCAGTGCGCTGCACATACATGTAACGGGGTCAAAATTTCGTGGGGGGTCTTTCCGGCCAAATTTTGGGGACCCTCCCACCCAGATCGACCAAAAATACCCTAAATTTTGCAAAATTTGCGAAAAAGTTCGCCAAAAAGTGCCATTTTTCTAAATTTTGCCCAAATTTTGGGGACCCTCCCCCCGGGTCCTCGATTTGATGGAGGTCCCACTCCCCCCTATCCCCTCTCATACATGTATGGCGCTGTACCAATGAAGATTATTGCAGTTGGCGCTTATAAACAGTTAGCGTTAGCTGCGATTTAATGAAATCAATTTAGCTGAAATTTAGCTTAAGCCCACACGTGAGTCCAACTGATTTGGCACAGTCCACCGTTATATACTCACACAATTTGACCATTACTCCGCCTATATATCGTTTCAATACCACAATCATCCTCGTTTTGCTTTTATCACCAATCATTCAACCAAACCAAACTCACAGTCATAGCTTCTTCGCCACCCCCCAGAATGATATGATCCTTCAGCGGAGAGATAGCAGCAGAGTTGACGGGTTTTTCAGACTTGTATGATTTCAAGCATTGCAGCGTGTTGGCGTCAAAAAGCTTGGCCGTGTGATCTGCACTGGCTGAGATAATCATGATTTGATCCTGAAAATCAAAACAGAGCAATAAGCGTGGAGGGGGCTGGTATTTTCGGTTGTGAAAATGGGTGGAACCCAGGGGGGGGGGCATATAAATCAGACTCATTTCGACCCTATTCGACTTTTAAACTGCAGATTTTTTGTATAGTAAACATGATTCAACGAACAGCATTCTTTTAAAAAACAAATCTACGTACGGTCCTAAAAATCCGCGTTCAGGTGGACTTCAAAAAATCATCTACCGAATTGAGTATTATTATACGTTGAACGCAATTTTCAAATCAAAGGTTCAACATTTCAATGCACGAATTGCAATAAGTCTATTTATTTACGATATTATTTACGAAAGGCCATAAAAAAGCCAAATGCAAATGTCAAAAAAAACGAAAACACCAGACTTACCAGGGAACACTGCAAATCCTTGATCACTTTTTTATGCTCTTGAACGAAATTCACAGGCTCAGTCGTCTCCATTCGAATGTCGTATTGACAAATTTCTCCATTTTCGTGACCTGAAAAATCCAGCAAACTCCAAACGTTCCGTCGAAATTCCAGCAAAAACATAGTAAACCTTATTTTGCTAAGTAGTATTGATTCTTATTAAGATATATACATACATGTAACGGGATCGAAATTTTGTGGGGCCTGTCTAGCCAAATTATGAGGAACCTCCCCCACCTAATCGACCAAAAATACCCTAAAATTGGCAAAAATTTTCCAAAAACGTGCTATTTTTGCTAAATTTTGCCCAAATGTTCGGGATCTTGCGGCCCATTGGCCCATTCAATTTTGGGGGGTCCCCCCCTTTCCCCTTCCCACAATACGTAAGCACGTGACGTATTTTCACCACAACTATTGTATTCTTAAACATAAAATACGCAATGAAAAAATAAACAACAATTAGTATATTATATCACAATGAATAACTAATAAACAATCAACATATATAAAAAAATTCCCACCAGTGACAATCATATCATCCAACTGACTCCATACAGCGCTGGTGACTTTGGACTTGGGCACAGGGATGGTAATCTGCGGGCTGCCGGACACGAAAGCGTCCGGTTCGCGCGTGTCATAGATGTTGAGGGAGCAGTTGTAGTTCATGCGCTGGTCGGTGGAGTTGAAGAATAGGTTGCCGCTGTAGGAGAAGCCTACGGTGCGGACAGCGGTGGACATTTGCATGCTGTGCAGAATTTTGCCCGTCTCACAGTCCCACAGATTGCACATGTTGTCTCCGCTGCCCGTCACCACATTGCCACTGTCCCAGCTCACGTCCATGCACCACACCACACCCTTGTGGCCCTGAAATATTTTGTTTGAACCTTTTTGGTCCGTATTCACATACTAACACTAACGCTTAAACTTGGTGTTTACTCTGGCGTATTCTACTTTGTCCCAATTCTAGTTTGTCCCAACAAATCTGATTGGCTGACGCTTACATTTGTTCGGCCAATGACCTATGAGGTACACTAAGTAGACGGAGCATATCTATGTATTGCTGTCTTACTGTTCTTACTGTAGCCTTCCCAATAGTGCAAAATTGTGCAATACGGTTTTATTGAAACCGAGCTAACTACAAAAATAAATGAAATGAATTAGTGAAGTTGTTTACATATTAAGCGTTCAATACAAAAATATATTTTCTTATAAGAAATCTCGTTCCTGTGGTATATACTCAACTGAATTTCGCGGACTTCATTCAATTTAATCAAATATTAAGAAATTGTTAAGTTACAGCAGTTAGCAATAGATAATGAACCTAGTCGATTTCCTAGTTTCCTACCAACTCTCGAATGTAACAAAACTATGACTGAGATCCTTGCTGTTGATATTTTTGTGTGGTATTATAATTGACAAGTGTCTGCGGTTTTTTGTTTTATCAACACTTTCGCACTCCATGTTGGCTACGTTTTCCAATATTTAGTAGATAATTGTTTCACCCCAATTCGTCACCTTGGTCACGCTCCACCTGCTCAAATTAGATTGGTCTGTCAATCAAACCGCCACAGCCAATAATAATCATTGGGACAAAGTAGAATAAACCTTTACACTTAGTGTTAGCGCGATACATACATACGTGGGCAGCTGGTGAATCCTAAATTCTGGGGGGGGGGGGGTGAGCCATTGGGAGGGGGGGGTGAGCAGCAACTTTTCCACACTGGTTGGGGGGTGAAGTTGCTGTCTACTGGGGGGGGAGGGGATAAAAACCCCCGCACGCCCATGTGTGGATACATGTATTTTTTATATAGGCGGACAAGCTGAAAGACAATATAGATATATATAGCCCAAAAGACAGTATATTTCTTTGATGACATTAACATGAAAACGAAAGGATTTTATAAAAAAGAAAATCGAATTAGAAAAATGTACAAGGCGTTGCTTACATCGTATGTTCCCAAACGTTCGCCATTATCAGAAAACCAGACGGCGGTCTTTCCATCCTTGCTTGCAGAAAATATCAAATCTCCTTCCCGATTAAATTTAATCTGAGTGACGGGACGTTCGTGCCCTTTTAATGCAATCGGCTTCATGATACTAAAAAAATGAAAACAATATTAAAGTCAGTTAGTTATACAAGAAATCCAACCAGCTAATTTAAACAGCGTTGGCGTACATGTATATATATAAAATACAAACTATCAAGGGTGCTAGTCAGACGGGTTCATGTGGTCCGACTGTCTGATCCCCACTTTTGGTCGAACCTGAAGAAATAATCAACAAAAACGCCCCCGTTCATTTTTACTTTCAGAAGTTCCCCTACCAGACCACCACAACCTGAGCGCATCTTAGAAACTTTTAATGTTCATTCACTCTATATATAGGATCATATAACTACACTTGGAAAGTTGGGGGCGGGCGGCGGGCGTTCAAACCTGGACAAATGCATCAGTGCCTCACCCCTCCCCCACAGTAGTCTAGAAAGTAACGAGTGACGCCAAAATCGATCGGAACCCATCACCCCACCACAAAGTGGCAGTTTCTCACGTATAGCAGGCGGGGAAAAAACCCACCCCATTTTTTGGGGGAAAAAACCCACCCCAGTTCCGGATCTTGGGTATGTGGTACAGGTCTAAAAATTTGCAGCGTATAGTACAGTCCCTGTAGGCAAACGTATATATGTAAGCGGCAGGGTTGGCAAGTCTCGGGTTTGCAACCGAGACCGAGACCGAGACCGAGACCGAGACCAGGCTACGGACAAAAACCCACGAGACCCAGTTCCGGAACTTGGGGGACCCCAAATAAATATGTGGTACAGGTCTGAAAAATTTGCAGCGTATAGTACAAAAAAGTCCCTGTAGGCAATGAGGTATGAGTGTATGACTTGCGAAGTGCAAAAAACACAAAAAACAAAAAAAAACTCCCAAACCAGAAAGAATCAAAAAACAGAAGCCTCGAAAAACCACCCACCCCCCGGCACTCCTCTTCCCCCCCCCGCCCGCCCACCACGCCGACACCCCCCGACGCCACCGACACCGACACCGACACCCCGTAAGCGGTATCCAAAAGGGGTCTCGCTGGTACTTTTTATGAGTCCAAAATTTTGACCCCCCATTTTTGACTCGAGATGGCTCCAATGGAGGTGAATTTTGTAATCTCATTTCTCAGCACTAAGCGATGCGAGTTCAAATGTAAAAACACTTTTACAGAGAACTACCCTTCCACTATTCATGACCGGAGTAGCAGGTCCCTCCTTCTTTCGTACGAGGGGGGGCATGACCGAAATTATACGGGGTAAAAAAACCCATGTGGGGGAAAAAACCCCACTTTTTGAAAATGGTCTGGTGATGTCAAAAAACCTAGTAGCTACCCCCAAAGACTCATGGTAGTGCAAAAAGACGTTTATTATTAGCACAAATGCGCAAACTGACACTTTCTCGATCGAATTCTGGAATACTGGCCTAAACAGTCGGACTTTGTCATTTTGAGGTAATTTTGGGGTGGAAAGTAGTATATTTTCTGGTACTATTGCCAGTTTTTTTGTATGTTTTTAATTTTAACCTATTAATTTCTCTTGTTTAAACGCCAAATAACCGAATGAAAGTAAAATATGCCCGTCACGACCAGTCACACCCACTCACGGTACCCCCCACACAGGAAAAAAAGTTAGTACAAAAAAAGTACAAAAAAAGTACAAAAGTGGGTTTGTACTTTTTTGTACTATTTTTGTAACTATTTATATATGTACTTTTTTTGTACTTTTTTTGTACTTTTTGAAAAGTGGTTTTTTTTGAAGTTTCGTCGCTATCATATATTTTGTAGCCTTTTTAGATCACCGTAGTGTACTTTTTTTCGCTCTGATACATTTGCTGTTTGATAAAACTAACTTATTGTTTTTTGTTAGTTCGGTTCTTTTTGTACTTTTTTTGTACTATTTTTGTACTTTATTTGTACTTTTTTGTACAATTTTTGTACTTTTTTTGTACTATCTTTGTACTATTTTTAAAAATAGTTTTCTGCTTTGTGTCATACCTTTTAATATGTTTCCATAACTTTTCAATGATTAGCGATCCATATATTAATGAGTTTGACTTATTTTGATTTACCGTTTTTGTACTTTTTTTGTACTATTTTTGTACTTTTTTTGTACTAATGTTCTATTTTTGTATCATTTTTTTAATTGTTTTTGACTGTGCGCTATGTTTATATAATATCATGTATGTAGCTTATTATAGCCCACAGTCCATCGGTGGTAACACTGGTCACTGGTATATAAGTGGTTTCTGCCCGGCGAACGGCCTTAAATTATTTAGTTTAACTTTTTTACTTATTACCTGTACCTATTTACTTAAATTATTATTAACAACTATCATATTTTTGATGTTGTTTGTTGTGTGTATGCTAAAAATAGCATTTTCAGGGCATTTGCAAGTATGGTTGGTTTGTTGTTGTTTGTCAAAAAATAAACATTTTTTGGATACCCCATTTTTATGTTTTATTTGTACATATATATTTTGTCTTTTTGAATATCTTTGAGTGCGTTATGACGTTATAGAGGTGCCTGTCCCTGGTTTACCAGTGCTGTCATCATATCGTTTGTGCGGAAAAAACCCTATTGCGGGAAAAATTCTCATTTTGTTTGACGACAATTTTTAACTAAATTCACCCATTGTTGCTGCAAAAGCTGGCTAATCAGGTGTAAAAACATGCGTAGGCTTCAGTCAAATTGTTTATTTGACGCAAACATTTGACGTTGTTTTTTCCGTTTTGACGCACTGCATATTTTTAGGCAAAATCCTATGCGGGGGGGAGGTTGGGCGCGAGGGGGTCGGGCAGCCGCTCCATATATGGAGGGGCAGCGACCAACGGGGGGCGCACCAACTTAACGATAAAACACTATTTTTAGGCGAAAAAACTTCGGGTTGCGGGGGGGGGGGGCGATCAAAATGGGGGGGTGGGGCTCCGCACCCAATATATATATATGCCAGCGCCCCGACCCCTCCTTACAAAACCTGTTTCGGTGATGTTTCATGGTATATTCAGTAATCATTGAAGTTTCCTATTCGGTGCATCTCTAATAGCTGTGAGAGTATGAATGTGGTTTGCCCCTCGTGTAAAATTTTGCCTAAAAATATTCCAACAGAGCCTCTATGTATCTTCCAATATCCTTGTGGGAAAGTCAGAATGATGTCAGATCGTAAAAACAAAAGGACAAAATATGTACAAATAAAGTACAAAAAATGTACAAAAAATGTACAAAAAAAGTACAAAAGTAGTACAAAAATAGTACAAAAAAGTACAAAAATCGCTGAAAATTTTAACGTCTTTTTTACACTTTTAATTCCCCATTTTAATTTATCAAAATAATTCCCCCCCGCTTCGGTCTGACCCATCATTACGCACTCACAGCTATCCCAAAACAAATATTATAGCCATTTTTGGCTTCAGACTTTGGCCTAAGTTGAAGTTCACTTCCAAAAACACTGAAAATACGATTTTCAAGGGGTCATAGCTTGATAGCTCAGAAAGTCCTATTTTAAAAAATGCTTCGCTCAAGGTGCTCTTCTCCAAAAATAGATCCACTCCACTATTCCCCATCCCAGCTGCTCTTGAACCAAATTTGTTGAAAAATTAACAAAAAATTGATGAAATTTTACTAAAAAAATGTAAACTTACTGTTAATAGCCGAATGTTAAATTGATGAAAATTTATGAAAAAATAATGATTAATAGGACTAAATTTTAAAGAAAAAAATGTAAACTTAGGCCCGAATTCACATACTAAGAGTTATTCACATACTAACGCTAAGCGTTTGCTAAGTGTTAGCGCTTAATTTGTACTAAACTGTTATTCACAAAATAAACGCTTAAAAATTAGTGTTATACTAAACTTAGGCCCGTATTCACATACTAAGTGTAACGCTTAAACTTAGTGTTTACACTAAGTGTTAGCGCTTATAAGCGCTAAGTGTTATTCACATACTTTAGTGTTTATTTAAGCGCTTAGCAAACCCTAACGCTTAACTTAGCGTATCAATTTTGTATTCACATGCTTAAAATTTAGTGTTTGGCTTAGAATTAAGCGCTTAAGTTTAGGGACCTCGGGAGCTCCCTAAGCGCTAAGCGCTTAGTTAGGGGATGGTGTGGGGAAGGGATAGGGAGGCCCGAATTCACATACTAAGAGTTATTCACATACTAACGCTAAGCGTTTGCTAAGTGTTAGCGCTTAATTTGTACTAAACTGTTATTCACAAAATAAACGCTTAAAAATTAGTGTTATACTAAACTTAGCGTTTAGCAACTTTTGTGCTTAGTTTTGGCTTTGGCTTGGAGTGCGCTCCCTGCTTGATGTGAGTCCGGAATTCGTTATTTATCGGCATATCCATTTGGTATTTATAAATCCGATTGTAGATTTATTTAAATTACTATTTCTTATTAATAATATATATATATATATATATATATATATATATATATATATGAGTATCTATATATATATATATATATATATATATATATATATATATATATATATATATATATATATATATATATATATATATATATATATATATATATATATATATATATATATATATATATATATATATTTTTTTTTTTCTCGAACTATACATTTGTAAAAAATGTTTTCAGCAGGTGGATTCCTGAAAAATGCAAAATCAGCTCTACATGTTTCAGGGGGCAGATCGTGAAAAAATATAAATTTCAAATAGAAGTTCTGAAGAAAAATTACTTCGATTAAGATGCTCTACTCGAAAAAATGTAAAAAAACGAATTTGGACAACAAAGTGCATTTTTAATTTTTCGAGATTAAACGAGCAAAATGGATCGAATTGGTCGGAAAATGTCACTAATATATCCTAAATTGCATGCCCTTTCTTCCCATGGCGGCCAAAAACCTCCCCCACTCTCCCTATCCCTTCCCCACAGCATCCCCTAACTAAGCGCTTAGCGCTTTGGGAGCTCCCGAGGTCCCTAAACTTAAGCGCTTAATTCTAAGCCAAACACTAAATTTTAAGTATGTGAATACAAAATTGATACGCTAAGTTAAGCGTTAGTGTTTGCTAAGCGTTTAAATAAGCACTAAGTATGTGAATAACACTTAGCGCTTATAAGCGCTAACACTTAGTGTAAACACTAACTTTAAGCGTTAGTGTTAGTATGTGAATACGGGCCGGAGAGTGGGGGAGGTTTTTGGCCGCCATGGGAAGAAAGGGCATGCAATTTAGGATATATTAGTGACATATTCCGACCATTTCGATCCATTTTGCTCGTTTAAGGGGGTAGTGTCGCGAAAGCAGTCGATTTTGCGTAACTGTAAAACATTTTTAGAAAAAGATAAGACATCGTTCTTTATATATTTTGAAAATATATGTTGAGGCAAGTATTTTCGCCAAGTTTCATCAAAATTGATGCAGTATACTGTTTGCAGTGAGGTCGCAAAGTCAGAAAAATGACGTTTTAAAAACCTATTCACATTCGATTTTTTCGTCACAATTATCAACTTATTTGTTTAGTTTGTTTACATAGACTAAAAGGACATATGTTGTAGTTTATGCACACAAAATTTAGTGCAAATTGCTTGAGTGGTTGCGGAGTAAAACCTGTTTGAACTGTGAAACTGTGCGTAAACAGTGAAGTACTCACAGCAATAATGATAAATTGTGAAAAATTTAGACGCTTATTTTAAAATCAAAAGAAAAACGTACCTTCATTTTTCTTTTTTTCTTAATTGTGGCAAAAAACTGTGCCTCGACACGTTATGTGTGCTTCACAAGCTGGCCAATCTGATATCTAGCTGAATTAGTTGAATTATGTACTTATTGTGTAATGTCTGGCTTACAATCGTTGATTGGTTCAAGATATTGGTAGATATTGGTAGTCTACTGTCTGGCAGTACTTATTTAACACAGAATAGCATTCGACTAGTTTCTCAGTGTGAGTAAAACTGCTTTCGCGACACTACCCCCTTAATCGCCAAAAATAAAAAATGCACTTTGTTGTCCAAATTTGTTTTTTTACATTTTTTAGTAGAGCATCTTAATCGAAGTAATTTTTCTTCAAGAACTTCTATTTGAAAATTTATATTTTTTCACGATGAGCCCCCTGAAACATGTAGAGCTGATTTTGCATTTCTCAGGAATCCACCTGCTGAAAACATTTTTTACAAATGTATAGTTCGAGAAAAATATATATTATTGATAAGAAATAGTAATTTAAATAAATCTATAATCGGATACCAAATGGAAATGCGGATAAATAACGAATTCCGGATCCACATCAAGCAGGGAGCGCACTTCAAGCCAAAGCCAAAACTAAGCACAAAAGTTGCTAAACGCTAAGTTTAGTATAACACTAATTTTTAAGCGTTTATTTTGTGAATAACAGTTTAGTACAAATTAAGCGCTAACACTTAGCAAACGCTTAGCGTTAGTATGTGAATAACTCTTAGTATGTGAATACGGGCCTTAGCGTTTAGCAACTTTTGTGCTTAGTTTTGGCTTTGGCTTGGAGTGCGCTCCCTGCTTGATGTGGATCCGGAATTCGTTGGCCCGAATTCACATACTAAGAGTTATTCACATACTAACACTAAGCGTTTGCTAAGTGTTAGCGCTTAATTTGTACTAAACTGTTATTCACAAAATAAACGCTTAAAAATTAGTGTTATACTAAACTTAGCGTTTAGCAACTTTTGTGCTTAGTTTTGGCTTTGGCTTGGAGTGCGCTCCCTGCTTGATGTGTATCCGGAATTCGTTATTTATCGGCATATCCATTTAGTATTTATAAATCCGATTGTAGATTTATTTAAATTACTATTTCTTAGTAATAATATATATTTTTCTCGAACTATACATTTGTAAAAAATGTTTTCAGCAGGTGGATTCCTGAAAAATGCAAAATCAGCTCTACATGTTTCAGGGGGCATATCGTGAAAAATATAAATTTTCAAATAGAAGTTCTTGAAGAAAAATTACTTCGATTAAGATGCTCTACTCAAAAATGTAAAAAAACGAATTTGGACAACAAAGTGCATTTTTTATTTTTGGCGATTAAACGAGGAAAATGGATCGAATTGGTCGGAAAATGTCACTAATATATTCTAAATTGCATGCCCTTTCTTCCCATGGCGGCCATAAACCTCCCCCACTCTCCCTATCCCTTCCCCACACCATCCCCTAACTAAGCGCTTAGCGCTTAGGGAGCTCCCGAGGTCCCTAAACTTAAGCGCTTAATTCTAAGCCAAACACTAAATTTTAAGTATGTGAATACAAAATTGATACGCTAAGTTAAGCGCTAGTGTTTGCTAAGCGCTTAAATAAACACTAAGTATGTGAATAACACTTAGCGCTTATAAGCGCTAACACTTAGTGTAAACACTAACTTTAAGCGTTACACTTAGTATGTGAATACGGGCCGTTATTTATCGGCATTTCCATTTGGTATTCATAAATCCGATTATAGATTTATTTAAATTACTATTTCTTATTAATAATATATATTTTTCTCGAACTATAAATTTGTAAATTATGTTTTCAGCAGGTGGATTCCTGAGAAATGCAAAATCAGCTCTACATGTTTCAGGGGGCATATCGTGAAAAATATAAATTTTCAAATAGAAGTTCTTGAAGAAAAATTACTTCGATTAAGATGCTTACTCAAAAATGTAAAAAACGAATTTGGACAACAAAGTGCATTTTTTATTTTTGGCGATTAAACGAGCAAAATGGATCGAATTGGTCGGAAAATGTCACTAATATATCCTAAATTGCATGCCCTTCCTTCCCATGGCGGCCAAGAACCTCCCCCACTCTCCCTACCCCTTCCCCACACCATCCACTAACTAAGCGCTTAGCGCTTAGGGAGCTCCCGAGGAAACTTAAGCGCTTAATTCTAAGCCAAACACTAAATTTTAAGTATGTGAATACGAAATTGATACGCTAAGTTAAGCGTTAGTGTTTGCTAAGCGCTTAAATAAACACTAAGTATGTGAATAACACTTAGCGCTTATAAGCGCTAACACTTAGGCCCGTATTCACATACTAAGTGTAACGCTTAAACTTAGTGTTTACACTTAGTGTTAGCGCTTATAAGCGCTAAGTGTTATTCACATACTTAGTGTTTATTTAAGCGCTTAGCAAACACTAACGCTTAACTTAGCGTATCAATTTTGTATTCACATAAAATTTAGTGTTTGGCTTAGAATTAAGCGCTTAAGTTTAGGGACCTCGGGAGCTCCCTAAGCGCTAAGCGCTTAGTTAGGGGATGGTATGGGGAAGGGATAGGGAGAGTGGGGGAGGTTTTTGGCCGCCATGGGAAGAAAGGGCATGCAATTTAGGATATATTAGTGACATTTTCCGACCAATTCGATCCATTTTGCTCGTTTAATCGCCAAAAATAAAAAATGCACTTTGTTGTCCAAATTCGTTTTTTTACATTTTTGAGTAGAGCATCTTAATCGAAGTAATTTTTCTTCAAGAACTTCTATTTGAAAATTTATATTTTTCACGATATGCCCCCTAAACATGTAGAGCTGATTTTGCATTTTTCAGGAATCCACTTGCTGAAAACATTTTTTACAAATGTATAGTTCGAGAAAAATATATATTATTAATAAGAAATAGTAATTTAAATAAATCTACAATCGGATTTATAAATACCAAATGGATATGCTGATAAATAACGAATTCCGGATCCACATCAAACAGGGAGCGCACTCCAAGCCAAAGCCAAAACTAAGCACAAAAGTTGCTAAACGCTAAGTTTAGTATAACACTAATTTTTAAGCGTTTATTTTGTGAATAACAGTTTAGTAAAAATTAAGCGCTAACACTTAGCAAACGCTTAGCGTTAGTATGTGAATAACTCTTAGTATGTGAATTCGGGCCTTAGTGTAAACACTAACTTTAAGCGTTAGTGTTAGTATGTGAATACGGGCCTTACTGTTGATAGAAGAATGTTAAATTGATGAAAACTTGTTGAAAAAATGATGATAAATTGATGAAATTTAACAGAAAAAATGTAAACTTACTGTTGATAGCTGAATGTAATATTTATGAAAATGTGTTGAAAAAAAGATGATAAATTGACGAAATTTAACTGAAAAAGTTAAACTTACTATTGATAGCAGAACGTTAAGGTGGTAGTAACGAATGTGCAGTGATTTTTAAATTTTTGAAAAAATTTAGTTGATTCAAACTGTATTTTTTGAAAATAAAGTCTGTAAAAAATTGATTCATATACACAAAATGGCCAATGAAGTGAGCGGGATCATGTGAAAAATTTTTAGGAGCAAGCCAAGCCAACAAGCCAAACTAGACCCAAAATTAAAATTTTTCAAATTGCTTATATTTTTGCGCAGATATAGAACCCGAAAGTTGAGTGTGAATAGAAAGTTTTTACTTTGAAACCATATATTTCATTTAATAATTGACAAATTATGAAATCGTGCATTTTGGGTCTAGATAGTTCACTTTTGAATATTTGTGCAATTTTTTGTATGTTTTTGTTGTTAAAACTCTTCAAAAAGTGGCCAGATTTGAAAGTGCTCAAATTGGTCAAATTGGCCTGCTTATATCAATTGTCCCATAAAACATATTTGTAGTTACGTATACAATGAAACTTCACAGGATTGTAGAAGAAAAATAGCGCTTTCCAACGATATAAACAAGTTGCTTTAAAGTTAATTATTGACTGATTACTAGCTTGTTGAAAAACACTGCGCATTCGTTAGTACCACCTTAACGTGGTCAGAAAATGTCGGGAGTTGTGTGAAACCAAGAGTACATATGTAATAGCGTCCCATTCTATATTGAAGAAGAGTCAGACACTCTCCTTCCTGCCTGTGTTCTAGCACAGGCAGATGCGCTTGTCGTTTTCAGACCACATGTAGACGTTTTGTGCAACATGTGACTGGCCAATCAGAAGCGAAGTCCGCTTCTGATTGGCCAGACGCGGTTTGGAGCAGCAGTCACGTAACCGTAGCAACCACAGAAGACATGTCTGCCTGCGTGCTGATTGGAGCACGTGCACAGGCGTCAGGCCAATCAGAAGCGAAGCTCGCTTCTGATTGGCCAGCCTCATGTTGCACAAAACGTCAACATGTGGTCTGAAAACGACCAGCGCATCTGCCTGTGCTAGAACACAGGCAGGCTGGAGAGTGTCTCACTCTTCTTCATATAGAGTGAGACACTATTATGTACTCTTGGTGAAACTGATCTGAACCAGTTAGACTTTGGGGATTAACGCCTGTTAACACGAGGGCGCATGGGCGGGCGCATTCTATTTTCACACTGCCTGCTGCAGTGCTGCATTATTTTACACAATGCAGTATGCAAGTGTGCCTGTGCGCCCGCTCATGCGCCATGGAGCAAAATGCGCCCTCGTGTGAATAGGCCTTTACGCGCAGTGGCGGATCTAGGAATTTTTCATGGGGGGGGCTCGGACCCCGATAGGCCCCCTGACCAATAGGCCCCATTTTTTCGACATGAGCTAAAATGCACTTAATTGCTATTTTAACGCAAAAAACGACACATATTAGCATTTTTCGGTCAAAAACAGCTTATTTTCGACCACAGCAGCATCGAACGTAAAATTGGAGCTCAAAGAACCGAAAATTACAAAACGGTGCGCCGGCAAGGGTCCAGAAACTCGCAAATTTTCCGAATTTTTTTTTACATTAAATTTTGTCATTTACTAAACATGTCATTATTGTAACAATGAAACTGCTAAAACGACGGTACAGTGTACCAAAGGTATATTACGCAATCACAATTTAACTAGGAACATGCACATGCAAAAGAAAAGCAAGGAACACTAAGCCAAAAACGTGCAGGGGTCTGGGGGCGGCAGCCCCCAGAAAAAAAACGCCAAATTGGTCTAGTTTTAACACGTGCCATACAAATCATCTTCACAGTTGTACAATAAAACTTTGCTTAAATGTAGAAGAAAAGTAGCGCTTTCTAACGATATAAAAATTATGCTCTAAAGTTAATTCATTATTGAATACTAGCCTGTTGAAAAACACTGCACATTCGTTACTACCACCTTAAATTGATGAAATTTTGTTCAAAAAATGATGATAAATGGATGAAATTTTACTAAAAAATATAAACTTACTATTGATAGCAGAACGTTAAATTGATGAAAATTTGTTGAAAAATTAATGATAAATTGATGAAATTTTACAGAAAAAATGTAAACTTTTTGTTGATAGCAGAACGTTAAATTGATGAAAATTTGTTGAAAAAATGATAATAAAAAGATTGAAAATTTGTTGAACGTTGCA
This sequence comes from Trissonchulus sp. WLG1_4, assembly GCA_030248245.1. Taxonomy (NCBI): domain Eukaryota; kingdom Metazoa; phylum Nematoda; class Enoplea; order Enoplida; family Ironidae; genus Trissonchulus; species Trissonchulus sp. WLG1_4. The sequence continues at coordinate 74,468 of JASANF010015916.1, forward strand.
CTCAGATTTCGTTTTTAGTTGAAAATTAGTTGAAAAGTCTTGGATATGTTATTGAAATCTTGCTGAAATAGGTTCAGATTTTTGTATAAATTTTGTTGATATTTTGTTGAAAAAATTTCGATATTTTACTGAAATGCAGCAGATCTTTTGTTGAATTTTGAGTGATAATTAGTAGAAATTACAGTGAAATATTGCTCAATTTTTCTTGTTATTTTGAGTATAATTTATTGTTATTTTTTCATCTAATTGGGCTTCCTGTGGCCCCCCCCCCCTTGGCAAAGAGGGCCCCCTCAAAAAATTTTCCGATATGTTCCCAATTCATCGAATTTGGCGCAAATATCTAAAAAATTTCCTGAGGCCTCTACTAAAAGGTGCTCTACTAAAAGAAATAGGTCCACTATTCCCCCCAACTGCATCTAACCTGATACTTCATTGAATTTTTTTGACAAAACAATGAAAGCACAGATGAAACATTGTTCAGTTACGACACTTTTTGGTGGTAAAACGGAAAAACTGTTGAAATATTGTTGAAATTTCGAGTGAAATTTTAGTGAAAAATGAACGAAATTTTGTTAAAATTTTACTAACAATTTTGTTAAACTTGTGACGAAATTTTGTTGAGAAATGAATGAAATTTTGTTGAAATTTTACTGAAAATTTTGGTGAAATTGTGATGAAAGTTTGTTGAAAAATGAATGAACTTTTGTTGAAATTTTAATGAAAATTTTGTTGAAATTGTGACAAAAGTTTGTTGAAAAATTATTGAAATTACGTTGAATTTTAGTAGAAATTTCATGGAAAAATAACAGAAATTTTTCAAAAAATTGTTGAAAATTTGTTGACATTTTTTTGAAAAATAAATGAAATTTTGTTGAAATTTTACTGAAAATTTTGTTGAAAATGTGACGAAATTTTGTTGAAAATATAGTGAAAATACGTTGAATTTTAGTAGAATTTTCATCGAAATATAACAGAAATGTTGCAAAAAATTGTTGAAAATTTGTTGAATTTTTGTTGAAAAATAAATGAAATACAAAAGAAAATTTTTTCAAAAATATTTCAACAAAATATCATCAACTTTTCGCCGCATTGGGTTTCCTGTGGGGGACCCGGCCCCCCCCCCCCCTCCCTGGTTCCGCCACTGAATCGATTTGCAAAATTTTTTCAGCATTTAGTAGCTTAGAAGTTGTTCTTTTAATATAAGCAGCAGATTTTCATTTCATTGAGTATATATTTTTGCCTAAATCCAATTTTGCGCAAAAATTTTCAGGTAAAGTTTAATTTTTGGACAAAGTTTGATTTCCAGCTAAAGCTTACATCCTACAAACTTCTTACCTAGCCTATTCCAAAGAGCGTTCAATTTTTACCCCCCCCCCTAGGTTTGGGGGATATAGGGGAATCCGGATCATTAGTCGTAAAAATGCCGTTTTTCCGCCTTATTCTGTCCCTAAGTGTTTTAACACCAATAATTTCACTCTAGATTTTTAGGATCAAGTGCAGTTGGGGGGGGGGGGGGGGGAATAGTGGACCTATTTTTTGGAGTAGAGCACCTTGAGGGAAGCATTTTTTGTAATAGTACCCCTATCCACAAATTTAGATTTTCTGAGCTATGACCCCTTGAAAATTGCATTTTCAGTGTTTTTGGAAGTGAAGCGTGAACGTATGCAAAAGTTCGAAGCCAAAAATCTTTCGGCTATAATCTTTCGTTTTAGATAGTTTTGAGTGCGTTATGATGTCTAGGCTTAGCTAGCAGGATTCTCTGGCTAAGCTGGCAGGATTTTTCTTGAAGAATTTAGATTTTTTCGTACCTAAGCCTGAGCTAAAGCCTTGCCAGAACCGAAACCTAAGCCTGATACTAAGCCTAAGCCGTAAGCCTGAGTCCAAGTCTAAATTAAGGCAAAGTTTAAATTTGGTCACAAATAGGACGATTCTGGTGAATTTGGCCAATTTTTCAGAAGGAATGGGATCAAAATGCGCTCAGAACGAAAAAACACGGGTTTCCAAAAGAAATTGCGAAACCGTTTCTCACTGAGGGTTCATATTTCGGGGGGTGGGTCGTATCTCCAAAAATCCAAAAAATGAAATAGGGGTTCGTGAAGCAAAAATGCTTCTCCCAAAATGCTCTACTCAAAAAAATAGGTCCACTATTCCCCCCTCCCCAACTGCATTGAACTCCAAGCATATATATATACAAAGGGTTCCACAGAATATTCTAAACCCCATTAATTTTGTGAATCACAATGTGTCTATATACATAATATATATTGTTATTTAGCTGTCTGATTTGTTTTTACTTTTGCCTGTTTTAGCGCTCTAATTGTCAACAAGATGGTGTCCTACCAGGTCTACAAGAAGCAACCTATGGATAAATTCCTTCCTTTCATCATGCACTCTATGAAGAAAAATTGGGAAGTGAGTTGAAAATATTAACAATAACTTACAGTTCAAGGTGCAGCGCCGTCCTTGCGAAATCTTTGATACGCCGCTGCTGTATACAAGTATTAGTTGAGTGCGGTTTGTATAGTTTACAAACTCCCCCAGTAAGCGTGAGAGTGGTATACCCATACATGTATGATGGATGGGGGACCCTCCCCCCCAAGAAAATCAGGATCTGGGGGGAAGGGTCCCCAAAATTTGACCCCGTTAATGTATGTATATACCTAGTCAATGTGAGATTGTTCTCTCGTGAACTATATACTTCGGCGCTTGAGAGTTATAAAGTTGAACGGCGCATTCATGGAAATCTCTGCTTTTGTTTTGTCATTTTACTACATTGTATATATATTTCCTAATCCTGAGTTTTCCACTTTAGCTGTGGCCATTGGGAATCTGCGTTGGCTTTTGGGGCGTCATTTTCACCGCCATTGTCTATCATAATATGATGAAGACGGAAGTTTGGTGAGTAATATTTATATATATACATTTTACACCCGTTTCTTCGAGGTGGGTTTTTCTTTGTTTCATAGAATTATTTTATAGCGGGCGGGGAAAAATTAGAAGGGGAGGAGGGTCGTCCAAGATTTTGGCCCCGTTACATGTATTCCGGCAAGCATTCATTTTTATTCTAGGCTGAACCGCTCGAACCGCACCCCGCCCTGGGACTGGAGCCGATGCCGGGACACCTTTGGAAAGCGGAAGAAGGTATGCAGTCAGCACTGCGGCTCTAATGCGAGGCTGGATCCAGCTTCAGACTACATACATTTAGATTTGGCTGGTTTATGTTTGTCCGTGTTTTTAAGAAAATGTCAGTGAGCCAGTATATACGGAACAGCAATTGTGCAGCAATGACTGTGTGCGCTTTATATGCAGACGGTCTTGGCTAATGTGCAAATATAGCTGGCTGTTGAACATTTATATATGGGTTTAGCGGGGGGGGGGAGGAATAGGGGGAATCCCCCCCAGAAGTTTTTTCATACTTTAATTTTACACAAAGATCTCGTTGGCTTTTATGGGCCGGCCCTAAAAATCATCCGGTATATAATTATATATATATACGTCTCCAATTGACCAAATTCAGTCTAAAAATCAAAATTTTTTGTGACATTTTCAGTGTTTTGAGCCCCAATATTATTTTCAACGGTATATACTCCAAAATATTATTGTTGTTTTCGAACAAAGTATAGCAGGCAAAAAAAACCCACTCTATTTTTTGGGGGGTTCCGTTCCCACTCAGTTCCAGAACTTGGGTACATGGTACAGGTCTAAAAATTTGCCAGCGTATAGTACAGTCCCTGTAGGAAAACGTATATAAACGGTATACAAAAGGGGTCTCGCTAATTTTTTTATGAGTCAAAAGTTCGACCCGACACGGCTCCAAGGGAGGTGAATTTTGGAGTCTCATTTCTCAGCACTAAGAGATGCGAGCTCAAATGTAAAAACATTTTTACAGAGGACTACCCTTTCTCTATTCATGACCGTTTTTCCCCCAAATGGGTTTTTTCCCCGGCAAGTTTTTGGCTTCCCGCCAAAAAACGGTAAGAGATAGCGGAATGAAACCAGTCCCAGCGTTTAGAGCAAGGTTAGGCCTACGACAGATTTTTTTGGTTTCCCGTGAAAACGTATAGTCTATGAGCTACATGACGAAAAAGTTTTTCCTAACAGACTGGACATAGGAACACACAGTATGATCACGGCAGCAAGATGGAGTTTAGAGATGCATATACTTGCGTTATCATGGACTGAACGGCGTTTTGGTATAGTATATAGAGTTGGTGAGAAATTCGATTTGCAGTAGTGGTTTTGTTTTGTTCTATTATAAAAATAATCAACGTAAATTGAGTTAGAGTTAATGTGCTGTTTGATGTTTTTGGAATAATCTAATTAATCCGTTTAATCCAGTTAATTTGGTGTTTTAGCTGATTGAAAATCCGGAAGTGTACAAACGAATCCCCGAGCTGGACCGATTGATGGATGAGCTGACCGCTGAGGAGAAACGACTGATGGGAAACTAAATCCCAGCGCTCCCAGCGGATTAACAAGATTAGCAGCGGATTAACTTTTGTAGTAGTGTTTGCTGTTTGATGTGTTCAGTTTTGGTTGAACATTTTTTGGTTTTTGTTTAAATATTTTTTGAAAATGGGATGTTTAAAATAATAACTTGTTTCGATAATTAGTAGCAATTTTTGTGATTGTTTTTCTTTTTTTGAGTTGGTTTCAAGTGAATTAAATTGTAGATTTAAATTTTACATTTCGTGATTTTTGTAATGCTAATATCGTAGGGCTAATTCCTAAATGGATTAAATGGATTATATTAAAATTTATTTCCTCTATAACTCATGACTTCGACTATTGAATCATACAAAACTTGCCCTAGCAAGTGGTTGTAAATACTTTCAGCTTGTGCAAAAGATTTCACTGAAGTCTTTCGAGATTTGACATGAGTTATTAGCTCAACATATTTGGATGCAATTCTTTTTAATTCATTTTGAGAATGTTTAAGCCATAAAGATTATACCTGCTATCTTTGAAGTTAATATTCTGTGACCTTTTGTGTTAGTAAACTACGCGTGAATATCTTAGTTAGCTTTTATTATTATTATTACTGTGTAGCTATATAATTCGTTCAATGTATGTGTTATTTATGTAGAATTTACTGACCCTGCCTGTATAAGTGTTACTGTGTACTCACTTTTTAAATTGGGAACCAAAAAATGTACAAATTTCCATGAAAAACTCTGCTAATAGTACGAACTGGTATATTTGTCGTAATTTCTGTAGTACTAGTTTATATGTATGTTGTGATACACAATAAAATGTGTGTGGTGATTTTTCAATGTGATAGGAAGAAAGTTAGACAATTATCATTACAGTGTTAAAGTTAATTCCTGCAATCATTCGAATTTGAGAATGTATAGGTTTGATGCTGATTTTGAGTTAAATTTAGCGAAAAATTGACTTGGGAACGTTCTCAATAATTAATAACTTATGGTTTGAGGATGCTCAATTAATTTGGATTGTTATTTGGTTAAACAAGTTTGAAATATTCTTTTTATAGAAAACTTCCTTAAGATCATGCGACTTTTTTTAATCTTGAAATTCAGCCATTTTTTTGGCTTTGTAACATTCTGAGAATTTTTGAAGAGTAAATTTTTGAATTTGAAAAGTAAAAAGTAAAAAAACTAGAAAAAATGCTTTCAACCTGCAGTAAGTTAATTTAACACGTAGTGACGTCTAAAATATAGCTGCTTTCTGTGGCGAAAAATATGCTTTTGTCAAGTCTGTGGTAGACGCAGCTGTAACGTGCAGCGCTGCGTCTGATATATACGTAGTTTGTGTAAGCAGTGGTTTCGGTAACTTCAAGGCTGTTTGGTATAGTGTCCGTACAACCGTCTGAAATCAAAGAAGTTTACAGGCGTAGGCTCGGTAATTCGGCAAAATTAGTGGTAGGCCACTTGTTAGGGAATCGCTTTAGGACAGACAAAACTATAAGAACAGTTAAAACTATAAGTTGAAGTTAAGGCCTGTTCATTCACATGTGGGGGCACCAGCGGGCGCATTTTATTTTCACACTGCCTGCTGCATTATTTCACACAATGCAGTATGCAAGCATGCGTGTGCGCCCGCTGATACGCCGTGGCGTACGCCATGCAATGCGCCATAGAGCAAAATGTGCCCTCGTGTAAATAGGCCTTTAAGGCTCGTAATAGTCAGTTAAAAGTTAACCCCGAGAAATTAAATCAGGTTACAGGTCGCACAGCTATCTCATTTAACTTTTCATCCGGCTATTATTCATCAGACAATCAAGACAGGTAACAATACATCATCACCAACTTTTCCCAGCCGTGTTTCTTCCCCGCTTCGAAGCCTGGCACTGGCCACATACCCCTGAATAAAAGCACGCCGAATGTTTGGGCTGCAAATTGTGCTGCTTTGTGAAAAAGTTGGATGAAAAACTGCCGCCTAGTGCCCAGTGCACTTTACTGCTGTGTCCACTTGCTGGCAGTAGTTTGCACTGGCTTGTAATTGCGTTGTGTTAAGTTAATGTTGTCTTTTGGATGATTGATTGGTGGGCTTTTTGGCCCGTAATTACCAGTGCCCGTAATTTGGACGGCACTGATGTTTTTGTGGGCTTAAGGGTCGATTCATACTTACAGCCGTATATCCGTTTAGCATGCCAAGTTGGGGCAAGATCATTCTGTATAATGTAACGTGCGTCTTGCTATTCTCACTAAGAGGCATGGGCACGTTTGCAGAAATCTAGGTATAAACGTTTAAACGCTCGCGTTTACAGATGAGACAACGCGTTTAAACGTATACACGTTTAAACGGTTTAAGGGATAGGGACGGGATTATAGAAAAGTACATAGGCTTTGAAACGTTTGTCTAACATATTGTGTTGCGTCTAACGTTAGAGAGTTTTAGACTAAGATTGTAAGGTCTGTTACAGGAATGACGAATAACGAATTAAAACAACACAAAAAGTGCACATATTGCAGTTTATTGCATGGAGGAGCTTTCATTTTCGGAAATAAATGCATTTTTCAATTCATAAATTTGCAGCTTTATTTTTTCCTTTTACACACTTTTTTATGTCATATTTCATTATTTTCAATTCGTAATTTTTCAGCATTAATTTTATTTATAGTTTTACACACTTTTATGTCATATTCCCAATTTCTCATTTTTATACATCGGTCTATAAAACGAGGTAATTTCCAGTAGAATGAATTCCATTTAAATTACAGCTCGTAATTTCAAGAAATGTTTCGTTTCTAAATTCTAGTCGTTAGAGAATGCAGTACAGTCCCGGCCAGAAATAGTGTCCCTTCGTCTTCGCGAAGGCGAAGATGCGAAGGCCTTCGCGAATTCGCGAACATTAAATTAGCACGAAGGCAAGCTGTAAAATATTTGCAGCTAGTGTGCCAAGGCTTAGTCTGGCTACATATGCGTGAAATACGTACGCTATGCGCATTTACGCCTATGTGCATTAGCAGGCTGACCCCTTGACCTGCGAAGGAATGTGCAAAGAGGTCATTAATTACGACCGGGAAATATTCGCGAAGCCGCGAAGAAAAGGTCTTCGCTTTCGCGAAAATAGGTACCCTAATTATGGCCGAGACTGTAGTTTTGTTTTTGAAATCTCGTAATTACTTTTTTGATAACTTGACTTGATATATAAGTACCGAAACTCATACATTATTTCGTTTGGTCATATACAGTAGGTATTACTGTGCGAAAAATAGTTACGGTTTTATATTCTTTTAAGTTTTATCTTCCCCGCTAAGCAACGAGGGTTGGCCGGAAAGTTTTGAAATAAATGTATCTGGAAGTTCATATTGCACTTTTCCAAAGCCTAAAAATTAAGTCTGACACAAATTATCACTGCGCTTGGTCGGCGAAAATGGATGAGCGGTACCCAGAAACTGACGAACGAAAATTTTTGTAATTTTGTTTAAAATTGGTCTAGCAGAACACATTTTCCGCGTAAAAAATGTCAAAAATTAAATTTTACAAAAAACGTTTCTTCGTTACTTCTGGGCGACTTTGCGTCACTTTTCGGGAAGGCTCGTTCCCCTTTGCGGTTTTTCACGAATATTAATTTTATTTTTGTATATACATAATTTCATTGCTTATGGGCTGACTTGGAAACCAAAAGCAATATTAAAAAACCTAAAAAATATTTTTGACAAAAAGTTAATTCATCTGAAACAGTAAACCTGCCCTCAACATATCGTAGCTACATAACCCAAGGAAGTCTCAACCCCGCCACACTTGATAACAATAGTGGAAGAATTTGGAGTGGTCTTGAGAGTTTATTTTCACACAAAAAATTACAAAAAGGAGCGGCCTTCTGACATTACGAACGTTTGTTTTTCCATAAAGTTTTGGTGGTGGGTGGTTAGAGTTTACTACCAATTTACACTCCCTGTTTCGGTTAACTTAGACTTATTTTTTTATTTTCTAACTTTTGGTACCTTTATTGATTAACTTTTGACTCTAATGTCCAATACCCTAAGCTCTACAATAAATTTATTGCTTCAATTGTCAAGAGTGTCAACCTTATAACCCTTTCATTCATAATGTTGCTTCAGAACAACAATTAGCATCTCCTACTACTGAAACCTGTCGGCCTGATGTTTCACAAAATCATGTGAGCTGGTGGCCGAGTGGTCTGGCGTGACAGTGCGGCCACAAAGTTGTCGCTGGGAAGCATGCACAGTCTGTGGCAGCGGAGTAAATCCCAGCCAAAGCTTGGACTTGAAGGAAGTGCAATTTAGCAAAATTTATAAAGGAAAGAGTTAACTAGGGCTTAGGCGTATCAAGCTGCGTTCGACAAGTTAAACCAGGTTAGCCTTGGAGTGTTAGGAACTTGCTTGGTGGATTTCACCACGGTGGTTTAAACCATGATTTTTCTTAAGCCTGGTCTAAACCTTGTTTTTTCTGAAAAACCCTTTCCACCTACATAGGTGGTTTAGAACGTTTTCAACTACGAAAAAGAACGGATTATTGTAATTTATGCACTAAATTTTGTTTGAAATTTGTTCTGCTAGACTAGATCGCGTCCTTTTCGTAATCAAACATTCTAAACCCCTTTTCACCAACGTGGTTTTTCTTAAACCAGGGCCCGATTGTATAAAGAAATTTCAATGGCCGTTAAAATTTGAACGGCCGTTGAAATTTTGCTAATTTTTATTACAAATTTCAACGGCCGTTCATTTCGACGGCCGTTGTAAAATTTTCCGTTGAAATCTACATTTTGTCCATTGCTATTTACATACATATTCAACTGCCGTTCAAAATGTTTCGATTGTATAAAAGCTGTTGAAAATTTTCAACTGAGGTTTTCAGCAATTTTAACAGCGATTTTATAAACAAAAATTTTCGGTTGAAATAAACGGATTTTCAGAAATTTCTCCATTGAAAACACGCGACTAATCATTTTTTCCAATTACTCGTTCTAAATTTTTAAAGATTTCAACGGCCGTTTAGTTCAACGGACCGACTAAGTTCCGTTGAAAATATGTAATTTTTAAAATTTGTTGCAAAGTGTTCACTTGTTAATATTAAGTAGCAAAGGAGCATTGATAATTGTAAACTTTAATTTAATTTTACTTTTATAAATTTATAACTATATAGTTAATGAAATAATTAAACATTTAAAAACAAATTTTCAAATTATTACTAGTAAAACATTATACAACGGTTTTGAAGGGTAATACATATTAGCAAAAATTGGCAAATTTCTTTCCTTGTTTGCAATTAAGCCACACGAAATATATTTTAAAGATCTCAAAGTTCTTCGTTCAAATTTCAACGGCCGTTTAACGGCCGTTTATTTCAACTGATTTTTTTATAAAGTCACACGAAATTATGTTCTAAAAATCTTAAAATTCTCCGTTGAAATTTCGACGGCCGTTGAACGGCCGTTCATTTCAACGGCCGTTTATCTCAACGGATTTTTTTTTATAAAATCACTGTTTAAATTTACATTGTTTATAAAATTCAAACAATTTGAACGGCCGTTCATTTCAACGGCCGTTGAGTTCCACGGCCGTTGAAAAGTTTATACAATTGGGCCCAGGTTTAAACTATGGTTTTTCTCCCCTTGAAAGAAAAACCACGTTCTAATCTAGTTTTTCAATATAGAAATGAAAAATCATACATATTTTTACCAATTTTAAATGTTTAAATGCTCATTTTTAACACTTAAATCTCTCACAAATGCAAAAGCCATGGGGGTCGTGGGACAGCAGCCCCCCCAAAATTTAAGAATTTTTATTATTAGGCAAAATTTGGTCAATTGGAGAACAAATAAATTTTTCAGCCGGAAAATAAAAACCGAAGGGGGATCCTTTTTTAAAAATTTACTGGAAAAAATTCGCGTAGAATTTCTCCATTCTCCCTGGGTACGCTTTTGCACGGGTCCGTTATAGAAATGGGATCGGTTCCACTGGAACCGGATCTGGATGGAACCGGTGCGGACTGCGAACCCGTATTTGTACCCCATCACCCGAAAAACGACTTACATATTATACATATACGTAATAAAATACAAAGCAGCCAGATCCTACACATTTTTTTGATTCCGGGTTATAAAAAACGTGCCCTTCAGCTTTCAAAGTACATGTAATTTGAAGTAATACAACAAATCGCACAGACAAGCTCAGCACGTCTGATTTTTTACTTTCAAATGCATATGACAGAAAGTTAAAATATGAAATCCGAAAGGGCAGAAGCCCGCAAAAAATTGGACATTTTTTGCTCTTGGGTTAAAAATAGAACTACCATTTGTGAGTCAGTCATCACACAATAGAGACATAAAAGTTAAAAAAATCAAGCCAGATATCAGATTGGCCAGCTTGTGAAGTACATGTAATGTTTTGACGCACAATTTTTTGCCACAATTAAGAAAAATGAAAAATAAAGGTTCGATTTTCTTTTGATTTCAAATTTCTTTTTGTCTAACACCGGATTGCACCAACAAAAAATAGCTCAAGAATAGGAATAGCTCGAGAATAGCTCGGGATTAAAACAAATTTTCATTGCACCAATATTTAAGCTCGAGAATAGTTATTCTCGAAGTTGGAGAATAGCTCAAGAATAGCTAAAGAATAGCTCAGGAATAGCTGAAGAATAACGAACATTATTGCACTAACCAAAATTATAGAATAGCTTATTCTCCAGCTATTCTCTTGTAGTGTGCAAGTTATTCCTGATCTAGACCAGGAATAGCTGAAGAATAAGCTAATAACTTTTAGAAAAAATAACCAATTTCCAAAATTTTTTACTTATTCATGTTTATTAGGCTTAATTTATCAAATAAATAAATAAATAAATAAATAATAAATTTTTTACAATTTATCATTATTGCTGTGAGTACTTTACAGGTTTCGCACAGTTTCACAGTTCAAACAGGCATTACTCCACAACCACTCAAGCAATTTACACTAAAATTTGTGTGTATAAACCAGAGCATCTGTGCTTTTACTTTGTGTAAAGAATCTAAACAAAAAGTTTTTTAATTGTGACGAAATTATCGAATGTGAATAGGTTTTCAAAACGTCATTTTTCCGACTTTGCGACTTCACTGCTAACTGTATGCTGCATCAGTTTTTCTGAAACTTGGCAAAAATATTTGCCTTAAAACATATTTTTAGAATATATAAAGAACAATGACCTATCTTTCACTGAAAAAGTTTTATAATCGCGCAAAATCGACTGCTTCCGCGACACTACCCCCTTAAGCGGCCGATGTGTAAATACACCCTATTTTACACATAAGATCATGCTCGCAATGTCAACGTAGTGTTTGACAACAGTATTGACACCATTTTTATCCATTATAATTGCATATTAGTCATTTTATTAAAAAATACTATGATTTTGTTAATTTTGTCACCTAAAACTATGATTTTGAAAAACTATGGTTATAAATTGTTGGTGAAATGCAGTTTAAACCATGGTTTTTCTAAAACCAGGTTTAAACTATGGTTTAAACCAGGTTTAAGGAATTTGATTGGCTAACGTGCTCAGTCAGCCAGTTTTTTAGAACATTACGTTAGAAATTGCTCTATTTTAGAATAAATTCGTAATGAAATGTTCTGTGGAACGGGTTTTTCTAAACCAGGTTTAAACTATAGTCGTGGTTTAAACCATGGTTTTTAAAAACCGCCGTGGTGAAATCCACCCGTTATGTTTATACATTTGCTCTGAAATGTATGTATCTAATTTCTGCCCTACCTTTAATTTGTCCTGTCCATAGTTTTTACTTACTTACTTACTTACTTACTTACTTACTTACTTGCTTACTTACTTACTTGCTCACTTACTTACTTACTCACTTACTTACTTACTTACTGACTTACTTACTTTTTTTTTTTTTTTCCTTTACTTACTACTTTCTCCCACCACTCCACTCTCTCTCCCCTGCTCCCCCCCCCCCCCCTCCCCTCACACACCACACACCCCACACCCCCCCCCCCCCCCTTACTGTACTTACTTACTTAGGTACTTATTTACTCCTGTACAGCAAAGTTTAGTTGCTTATTTTTTGAGTTTTCTAGTTTTTGTGACCACCTGGTGACAGAAATTTCGCCTCCCATGTTGGGGATAAAACAGATTTTGTTCTAAAACGCTCGTAATGCAAATGACTTTTGGAACAGGTGGTGAAAATAATAAAACAAGAGTTTATAGGTGTCAATAATGTCGTTGAATCCCTGATTATTTACGTTTCAAAAAATAACAAAAAGTTACGAATAATTGCTAGTTTAAGCCCTTAATAGTGAGTTATTTGGTGTTATGCCAAAAACTCCTTGACAAAAAGTTACGACCCCCTATTTAGGGGGAGAAATTTCTCATTTTATTTTTCGTATCTGAAGAAAAGTGTCGTTTTAATGGCAAAATTGGGAAGCAGTTGTTTTTGGAAATTTTAGAACAAGAGTGACAAACGTCATTTTTTCCTGCCACAATACTCGTACCTGCAATTTTCAAAAATACCACTCTCCCTAATAGCTGACGGTTTGAAATT
>JASANF010015917.1:0-68947 GCA_030248245.1 Trissonchulus sp. WLG1_4
TATGTCGCTGTACTTCGTTCAGTTACGTACTAAGTAGGAGCAGCGGCTCTACCGACCCGACCCAAAAACAGTTGGAGTGCTCGACCCGTTTTTTTCTCAAAATTCGTGTGAAAAATCAAATTTGAAAAAAATTTGAAAAATCTCAAGAAGGTTTGGAACGTCCCCATAAATAAGACCATTGAAAGTTTCTAGACAGAAAAGATCAGGTGGAACTAGTTTCACAAAAGTCATTTTTTTCCGAAAAACATTAAGTTTTTATCCACCGGGGATACGAACCGGGGACCTCTCGCATTCGAAACGAGAATAGTACCACTAGACCACCAAGTTACAAGAACGGTAGTTTCTAATAACATTAAATATGATTAAGTGCAACACAGAATCTAAGTATACAATCCTTCTACTATAGGTTGCGCTAGTTACGTCGTACAGTTAACGTAGAAATTTCCTAGATATCGAGAACATCTGAAGAAGAAACGAATAAAAGGGTAAATCATAGCTGTTTTCCGTTAAAACATTTGTATAGGTAACAAAGATCTTCGACAGTCAAGGCCGGTTGGCTCAGGTGATAGTGCGTTAAGCATTTGCTGAGCATCTGATCCCAAGTCAGAAGTTTGGGGGTTCGAATTGCCACCGGCTCTCAGGTTTTTCACTCTGAGTATTCTGAGAGGCATCGCGTTTCTAGCGTTATTTACTAACACTGAAAATCCTTACAGTGGCCTACTTTTTTACAGAACCACTGGAAGCCTTACAGTGTTATATACTTAACACTGGAATATCGACCTACCGGAAATAACGGGTAAGTCTATCTATTTAAAGATTACTACAAATTATTATACAAACCAAGTATAAAGTACCTGTTGCGCTGTGGCGCAACAGGAAAAAGGCCACAACTGTGGGGGGGGGGGGTACCCCCTACGCGAATGAAGGCATAGCCCTCAACTGTGGGGGGACCCCCCCACGATGCGGACCCAGTAGGTCTCAAACGTGGGGGGGGACCCCCCCCACAAATGAGGGTATAAGAAATGGGGGGGGGGGCCTCAAAATGCCCCGGAGCGCCCCGCCGCCCTTTTCCTTTTGTTCCCTAGGGGGTACTTTGAGGTGCTAAACTCAAATCTGGGGCTCATTTTTGTCACCACGGACCCAGTCGACCCCCCACAGGCTGCAGCACCAACTTCGGTTAGTTTTTCAAAAATTGAAATTTTTCATGTTTAAGTGTTATTTTGGCCCCTGAACACGGATCCGGAGATCCACTTACCATCTCAGAATCCTGTTGGACTCTCATATGTCAGGCCTCAGGCGGCTCACTTTTCCATACCGCTATTCGCATACGCCTAAAGATAGCAAATATTTGCGAGGCTTTGGTACAAATCTGTATCATGCAGGTACATAGAATTCTTACGGTGAAGGTTTTTTTAACAGTTTTTTCCTGAAAAGCGCATTCTAAGGGATTTTTTTGTTTCTGAATATTCTGATGCTTGGAAGTCCAAATAAGTAAATTTTTGGGTTTTTTCTTTTATTCAGCCCACAGTGCAGAAACTTGAAATGTACTGAACCGTTTTTCATAATTTTGGCACAGGTGAGCTTCTCTGTGACCTAATAACTTTAGAGCAATTCCGGAGAAAATTGCCAGTCTAGGCCACAACAGGTTGGTGGACTCTCTATTCTGGGTAAAGGACCTTTTCTAGAACAAGAGGACTTCCTTTTCTAGGCACAGGACGCTCCATTTTGAGCAGTGGACCCTCCATTCTCAGCAAAAGATACTCATTATTGGCACACAACCCCTTATTGTGGCCGCGTAGTAAAGTCCAACACGGTGCGAGGCAAAAATGGACTCTAAAGTTCGTGTCCCGCTGATCATACTTCACCTAACACTACCAATATCTCAGTTTCGAAAACTTCACGCCTTAGCGATCTCCTAAAGGGGGTACCCTGAGGGGGGCACAGGGGGCCAGGAGGGTCCTAGGCAAAAATAGACCTCAGATTTGTCTTCAGGGGCTCAAATTACCCCCGAGAAACAGCAAAATCTCAGTTTCGAAAATTTGACCCCTTTACCCCCTGAGGCATGGTACCCTGAGGAGGGGGGCTTTTGGGCCCACGGGGGTTTTCTAGGCAAAAATGGACCCCGGATTCGTGTTCTACACATCAAAATACCCCTAGGAACAAATTTTTACCACAAAAAGTGGCGGCGGGGCGTCTCCGGGGCATTTTTTAGGCTGCACCAAACGTGGGGGGGGGGTCCCCCCCCCCACATTTGAGGGTATACCCTCATTTGTGGGGGGGGGGTCCCCCCAAAGGTGAGGGCTATGCCTTCATTCGTGTAGGGGGGTACCCCCCCCCACTGTTGTGGCCTTTTTGGGGGAGATAATGGTCGCAGCATGTCCGAGCTGCTAGGCCACAAACGTGGCCAGTGTCATACTCTTGTCATTATGCACTCTTGATATTTCTGACCGAATTACTCTCGTTTTCAGGCATTGTAACTATCATCGCTATGGTTCTGAACGTGATCGTGTTCGCCAAGTATCGACGCATGCATCGTGAAATGACGTCATCATCCTTCAGCGCCCAGGAGAAGCTTCATCAGGAGCGGGAATTCAGACTGTTTGTTCAGTTTTTTGTGATTGTTGTTTGGTTAGTGGTGTCTGATGGGTTTTATATCATGTGTTTGTTCATAACCTTGAATGGGTGTTGCTTCATTAGTTTCACCTACATTGTACAACTATCTATTAATGCGTTTGTTTATCAGGTTTGGCGCGATAGCGCCAAACCTATAATAGGACGCAAACACCATGAGTGCGACTTTTAGAAAGCTTTCTTGAACATAACAAAAAAACGCGCCATCTATAAAGACAAAACTTGGTACAAACATAGTCCTTATGAAGCTACACTTTTATTCAAAGTTTGGTGTAATTCGATACAGGGAGGGCGGAGATATTTTTGGATTACACATTGCATTTTGTGTCATGATGATCTTTTTTTTTCTCGTCACATTTTCCAGAACATTGGCAGCATCCCCTGAGACAACCAATATATAATTCTGACCGCCTTGATCCGCCATCCTGCAAGTAAGCTTTTTGAACTAAACTTTTGAGCATTTGATGAATTATCAATAAATTATCGATTTTTTGTACATTCTAAATGCATTAATTCACTCGCATGCAGTGCAGGTAGAAAATTTTCCCAAACTCTTGGTGGATTTGTAGGTTATTGAGTACGTAGATTTCAATTCCGGTGTTAGTTTTTCACAAAAATGTTGACCGGTTGCGCATGAGTATTTTGGCAAAATTTGTTTTCAACAAAATATGCAGCAATATATTTATTTTACTTGCAGTGCTATGCAAAGAACTATAGTTTCTACATCGTTGGTTGAAATTTCATGTGCTAATTTGCTAGTGGGCATCTGTAGGAGGCTTGTAAACTTTTCACTTTTTCAACTGATTTTGCCTTTTGGCTTTGGCCAATCAGATTCTAGCTCAAATGTGGACAATTTTTGGTTACATGTTTTTGAGTAATATCATAGTTTTCATGCGTTCTTTCGCACATTTTTTCCAAAAACGAAACTTCTAAGTAAGCGGCCCTAGCACAGTACAATTTGGATAGTTTTTAATGGCTGTACGATGCTCTATGGCCTAGAAAATTCTGCTGCCACTTGAATAATAGGGGGGATAATATTCAATAGCCGGATCAAGTGCAGTTGGGGGGGGGGGAAATAGTGGACCTATTTTTTGGAATAGAGCACCTTGGGGGAAGCTTTTTTTGTAATAGAACCCCTATCCACAAATTTGGATTTTCTGAGCTATGACCCCTTGAAAATAGCGTTTTCAGTGTTTTTGGACGTGAACGTAGGCCAAAGTTCGAAGCCAAAATTGGCTATAATCTTTGTTTTTGGATAGTTTTGAGTGCGTTATGATGTTTTAAGGCATCGTCCAGGCTTAGTTGGCAGGATTCTCTAGGCTAAGCTGGCAGGATTTTTTCTGAAAATTTCGATTTTTTATTGCCTAAGCCTGAGCCTAAGCCTAAACCTGAACCTAAGCCTAAGCCTGATACTAAGCCTAAGCCTAAGCCCCATACTAAGCCTAAACCCTAAGCCTAAGCCCAAGCCTAAATTAAGGCCAAGTTTGAATTTGGTCAAAAATTGGACGTTTCTGGCGAATTCGGCCAATTTTCGGCTGGAACACGGTCAAAGAGCCTTTGTTTTGATTCTAAAAAATTGTAAACAATAATCTGACACCATTTAGACACGATTAGAACGCAAAAATCAAGGGCTTCGTAAAAAAAAATTGTAAAACGTCCCTCACTGAGGGTTCAGATTTCGGGGGGTCATATCTCAGAAAATCCAAAAAATGAAATAGGGGTTCTTGAAGCAAAAATGCATCCCCCAAGGTGGTCTACTCAAAAAAATAGGTCCACTATTTCCCCCCCCCCAACTGCATTTAACCAAATCCCCCCCACCCAGCCGCCCCGCCCCCGCGGCCCCCCCAATAGCCTACCCGGGATGTGATTTTGGGCGGGGCTAGCCAAAAATTGTTTTATTTCGTAGAACATTAAAAAGTAGGATCAAGTGCAGTTGGGGGGGGGGGGGGGGATAGTGGACCCCTTTTTTGGAGTAGAGCACCTCAAGTGATGCATTTTTTGTAATATACCCCCTATCCACAAATTTGTATTTTTTGAGCTGTGATGACCTATTGAAAATAGCATTTTCAGTGTCTTGGGAACTGAACGTAGGCCAAAGTTTTAAAGGCCAAATATGACTATAATCTTTGTTTTTGGATAGTCGAGTGGGTTATGATGTTTTAAGACGTCGCCTAGGCTTTGCTGGCAGGATTCTCTAGGCTAAGCTGGCTGGATTTTTCCTGAAAATTTCTATATTTTAGTACCTAAGCCCAAGCTGAAGACTAAGCCCTATCCTAAGCCTAAGCCCTATACTAAGCCTAAGCCCCATACAAAGCCTAAGCCTATGCATAAGCCCATGCCTAAATTGAGGCCTGTGGCGTATTTAAGGGGGGGGGGCTGGGTGTGCTTTGGGAATTGATCACCTCCCTTAGAAGAGATTGCAGCCCCCCCTTTTTGCTCCCATTGCTCCGCTCCCCGCTCCCGGTGCTCATTTGCTCCGCACCCGCAGCCCCCCCCCCCCCCGGTCGCAGGTCCGGAGCAGAAATTCTGATTGAGGCCCAGTTTGAATTTTGTAAAGAAATCAAATCAATTTGTGGTTGAAAATTTTTAGAACTGGGTCAACGTGCCCCTTTTTGCTTTGATTCTAAAAAATTGTAAACCTTATTCCGAGTTCCGACTTCATTTAAACACGTTTAGAACGCAGAAAACACGACTATTCGAAAAATTTTGCGAAAACGGGTTCCGATTTCGGGGCGTCATACAGTAGCGTAGCCAGGAGTCGAGGGAGGGGCCGAAGGCCTTTTGCCCGAGATTTTTCGAAGTATATACCCGGGGGGGGGCACGCGACCCAACGCCCAGACACGCCATACATATTTCCGAAAACCTAAAAAATGAAAAAGTTTGAATTTTTGAAGGTGCTCAACTAAAAAAATGTAGGCCAATTCCTCCCCCCAACTGCATTCAACCCGATAGACATACGAAACAAAAAAAAAAAAACACTGAAAACATTTTTCTGATCTCAGTTTATCTCAAAATCAAACAGAGGACACCGATAAATAAATATCAGAGCAACATCAGGGGCGTCAGGGAGATGCTAGGCAAGTCCCCATTAGCTTCCGCCTATTGAAGAAAAACGCGAGCAGACCAGAAAACATACGCAGTCAGAGCGATCGGGACAGGCCCCCCTCGCCCCTCGCTTCAAATCGCTCTCGTCCACACACACACACACACACACACACCCACACTGACGTCTCCAATTGACCAAATTTGGCCTGAAATTCAAAAAATTCTCATTTTCTTCTGGGGGCTGCAACTTTGTGGCTTACTATTCATTGATATTATCTTTCATCAAAGCCAATGCATATCTACAAGAGTACATTCTGCTGAACTTACTTGTGTAATATATTCATTATATGAAAGCTCTAATCCTTCCTTGCTTCTTGACAAGTCAAAATTTGTCACTTAAAACAAAATTATGCCCCAAAACATTGATTCCCGGAGCGCACAATCAATTTTGATAAAACCCAAAAATTAACCATCGGCTCGGCTCGGCACCGAAATTCCCGGCTCGGTCTAATTCCCGGCTCGGTCTAATATATAATATATATATGTATATATTATGTATATGTATATATATATATATATATATATATATATATATATATATATATATATATATATATATATATATATATATATATATATTTTTTTTTTTTTTTTTTATATATATATATATATATATATATATATATATATATATATATATATATATATATATATATATATATATATATATATATACATATTTTTGGCGGTCACAGACTTCGAGCTCGGAGGGGGGCGGAGGTCTAAAGACATTTTTTCACTTTTCATAATGGCGTTTTTCAGCTTTACGTTATCTTGTTATTGCCGCAGCCATAGCAAGGTCAATGAGTTGAGTCTGTTTGTAGTAAAAGCCAGTGGCGCACCTAGGAAAAAATGGATTAACTTTTAGGCAGAATTTGGTCAACTGGAGACGTATCAGAAATTTTGGCCGGGCAATAAAAACCAAGGGGCACCAAACCTTGTGTAAAACTCTAGTCGGCAAAAAATTCAGGGAGGGCGCGCCCCCCCGAAAATATACATATTTATTTAAAATATCCTGTAGTTCCGTGATACTGACGAGCTGTTAGTGTTCAACGTGTTCCACTTCAATCTCGGCCGAAGCATTGGTCGCCAAGCCCGCAATAAAAAGAAACAGTAGGACCTGCATATCGACGAGAGCGATTTGAAGCAGGCGAGAAGTCAAACACCGATCGCTCTGACTGCAGTAATGTATTTACTGGTACTGCTACGCAGTAATATTTTTCATTCAATAGGCGGAAGCTAATGGGGACTTGCCAAGCTTCTCCCTGATACGCCACTGATGTTGCTCTGATATTTTATTTATGAGTATACCTCTGTTTGATTTTGAGATTAACTGAGATCAGAAAAATGTTTTCAGTGAAAAACTTTTTTAAACAATTTTAGTATTTTCGTTCTAAACGTATATACTTTTCGGGTTAAATGCAGTTGGGGGGAGGAATAATGGACCTAATTTTTTTAGTTGAGCACCTTTGGGGAAGCATTTGAACCTCTATTTCATTTTTTAGGTTTTCGGAGATATGTATGACCAGCGGTGTAGCGAGGGGCGAGGGGGGCCGTTGGGTCGCGTAGCACCCCCCCCCCGGGTATATAAACTTCGAAAAATTTTCGGGCAAAAAGGCACTTTGGCCCCTCCCTCGACTTGATCCTGGCTACGCTACTGTATGACGCCCCGAAATCGGAACCCGTTTTCGCAAATTTTTTCGAATAGTCGTGTTTTCTGCGTTCTAAACGTGTTTAAATGAAGTCGGAACTCGGAATAAGGTTTACAATTTTTTAGAATCAAAGCAAAGGCACGTTGACCCAGTTCAAAAAATTGGCCAAACTCAACCAAATTGTCTGATTTTTTACAAAATTCAAACTGGGCCTCAATCAGAATTTCTGCTCCGGACCTGCGACCGGGGGGGGGGGGGCTGCGGGTGCGGAGCAATGAGCACCGGGAGCGGGGAGCGGAGCAATGTGAGCAAAGGGGGGGCTGCAACCTCTTCTAAGGGAGGTGATCAATTCCCAAAGCACACCCAGCCCCCCCCCTTAAATACGCCACTGGCCTCAATTTAGGCATGGGCTTAGGCTTAGGCTTAGGCTTAGTATGGGGCTTAGGCTTAGTATCGGGCTTAGGCTTAGGATCGGGCTTAGTCTTCGGCTTGGGCTTAGGTACTAAAATATAGAAATTTTCAGGAAAAATCCAGCCAGCTTAGCCTAGAGAATCCTGCCAGCAAAGCCTAGGCGACGTCTTAAAACATCATAACCCACTCGACTATCCAAAAACAAAGATTATAGTCATATTTGGCCTTTAAAACTTTGGCCTACGTTCAGTTCCCAAGACACTGAAAATGCTATTTTCAATAGGTCATCACAGCTCAAAAAATACAAATTTGTGGATAGGGGGTATATTACAAAAAATGCATCACTTGAGGTGCTCTACTCCAAAAAAGGGGTCCACGATCCCCCCCCCCCCAACTGCACTTGATCCTACTTTTTAATGTTCTACGAAATAAAACAATTTTTGGCTAGCCCCGCCCAAAATCACATCCCGGGTAGGCTATTGGGGTTAAATGCAGTTGGGGGGGGGGAAATAGTGGACCTATTTTTTTGAGTAGACCACCTTGGGGGATGCATTTTTGCTTCAAGAACCCCTATTTCATTTTTTGGATTTTCTGAGATATGACCCCCCGAAATCTGAACCCTCAGTGAGGGACGTTTTACAATTTTTTTTTACGAAGCCCTTGATTTTTGCGTTCTAATCGTGTCTAAATGGTGTCAGATTATTGTTTACAATTTTTTAGAATCAAAACAAAGGCTCTTTGACCGTGTTCCAGCCGAAAATTGGCCGAATTCGCCAGAAACGTCCAATTTTTGACCAAATTCAAACTTGGCCTTAATTTAGGCTTGGGCTTAGGCTTAGGGTTTAGGCTTAGTATGGGGCTTAGGCTTAGGCTTAGTATCAGGCTTAGGCTTAGGTTCAGGTTTAGGCTTAGGCTCAGGCTTAGGCAATAAAAAATCGAAATTTTCAGAAAAAATCCTGCCAGCTTAGCCTAGAGAATCCTGCCAACTAAGCCTGGACGATGCCTTAAAACATCATAACGCACTCAAAACTATCCAAAAACAAAGATTATAGCCAATTTTGGCTTCGAACTTTGGCCTACGTTCACGTCCAAAAACACTGAAAACGCTATTTTCAAGGGGTCATAGCTCAGAAAATCCAAATTTGTGGATAGGGGTTCTATTACAAAAAAAGCTTCCCCCAAGGTGCTCTATTCCAAAAAATAGGTCCACTATTTCCCCCCCCCCCCAACTGCACTTGATCCGGCTATTGAATATTATCCCCCCTATTATTCAAGTGGCAGCAGAATTTTCTAGGCCATAGAGCATCGTACAGCCATTAAAAACTATCCAAATTGTACTGTGCTAGGGCCGCTTACTTAGAAGTTTCGTTTTTGGAAAAAATGTGCGAAAGAACGCATGAAAACTATGATATTACTCAAAAACATGTAACCAAAAATTGTCCACATTTGAGCTAGAATCTGATTGGCCAAAGCCAAAAGGCAAAATCAGTTGAAAAAGTGAAAAGTTTACAAGCCTCCTACAGATGCCCACTAGCAAATTAGCACATGAAATTTCAACCAACGATGTAGAAACTATAGTTCTTTGCATAGCACTGCAAGTAAAATAAATATATTGCTGCATATTTTGTTGAAAACAAATTTTGCCAAAATACTCATGCGCAACCGGTCAACATTTTTGTGAAAAACTAACACCGGAATTGAAATCTACGTACTCAATAACCTACAAATCCACCAAGAGTTTGGGAAAATTTTCTACCTGCACTGCATGCGAGTGAATTGATGCATTGAGAATGTTCAAAAAATCGATAATTTATTGATAATTCATCAAAAGCTCAAAAGTTTAGTTCAAAAAGCTTACTTGCAGGATGGCGGATCAAGGCGGTCAGAATTATATATTGGTTGTCTCAGGGGATGCTGCCAATGTTCTGGAAAATGTGACGAGAAAAAAAAAAAGATCATCATGACACAAAATGCAATGTGTAATCCAAAAATATCTCCGCCCTCCCTGTATCGAATTACACCAAACTTTGAATAAAAGTGTAGCTTCATAAGGACTATGTTTGTACCAAGTTTTGTCTTTATAGATGTGCGCGTTTTTTTGTTATGTTCAAGAAAGCTTTCTAAAAAGTCGCACTGATGGTGTTTGCGTCCTATTATAGGTTTGGCGCTATCGCGCCAAACCTGATAAACAAACGCATTAATAGATAGTTGTACAATGTAGGTGAAACTAATGAACAAAAACACCCATTTGTTCAAGGTTATGAACAAACACATGATATAAAACCCATCAGACACCACTAACCAAATAACAATCACAAAAAACTGAACAAACAGTCTGAATTCCCGCTCCTGATGAAGCTTCTCCTGGGCGCTGAAGGATGATGACGTCATTTCACGATGCATGCGTCGATACTTGGCGAACACGATCACGTTCAGAACCATAGCGATGATAGTTACAATGCCTGAAAACGAGAGTAATTCGGTCAGAAATATCAAGAGTGCATAATGACAAGAGTATGACACTGGCCACGTTTGTGGCCTAGCAGCGCGGACATGCTGCGACCATTATCTCCCCAAAAAGGCCACAACTGTGGGGGGGTACCCCCCTACACGAATGAAGGCATAGCCCTCAACTTTGGGGGGGACCCCCCCCACAAATGAGGGTATACCCTCAAATGTGGGGGGGGACCCCCCCACGTTTGGTGCAGCCTAAAAAATGCCCCGGAGACGCCCCGCCGCCACTTTTTGTGGTAAAATTTTGTTCCTAGGGGTATTTTGAGGTGTAGAACACGAATCCGGGGTCCATTTTTGCCTAGAACCCTCGTGGACCCCGAAAAGCCCCCCTCCTCAGGGTACCATGCCTCAGGGGGGTAAAGGGGTCAAATTTTCGAAACTGAGATTTTGCTGTTTCTCGGGGTAATTTGAGCCCCTGAAGACAAATCTGAGGTCTATTTTTGCCTAGGACCCTCCTGGGCCCCCTTGTGACCCCCTCAGGGTACCCCCTTTAGGAGATCCTAAGGCGTGAAGTTTTCGAAACTGAGATATTGGTAGTGTTAGGTGTAGTATGATCAGCGGGACACGAACTTTAGAGTCCATTTTTGCCTCGCACCGTGTTGGACTTTACTACGCGGCTACAATAAGGGGTTGTGTGCCAAGAATGGAGTATCTTTTGCTGAGAATGGAGGGTCCACTGCTTAAAATGGAGCGTCCTGTGCCTAGAAAAGGAAGTCCTCTGTTTAGAATAGAGGGTCCTTTACCCAGAATAGAGAGTCCACCAACCCGTTGTGGCCTACTGGCAATTTTTGTAATTGTCTCAAAGTTATGATGTCAAGAGAAGTCAACCGGTGCCAAAATTATGAAAAACGGTTCAGTAAATTTCAAATTTCGGACTGTGGGGTGAATAAAAGAAAAAACCCAAAAATTTACTTATTTGGACTTCCAAGGATCAGAATATTCAGAAACACAAAAATCCCTTAGAATGCGCTTTTCACCAAAAAACTGTTAAAAAATTTTCTACCGTAAGAATTCTACGTACCTGCATGCATACATATCTGTACCAAAGCCTCGTAAATATCTGCTACCTCGAGGGTGTAGCGAATAGTCGTATGGAAAAGAGAGCCGCCTGAGGCCTGACATATTAGAGTCCAACAGGATCCTAGACGGAAGTGGACTCCGGATTCGTGTTCAGGGGCCAAAATAACACTTAAACATGAAAAATTTCAATTTTTGAAAAAATGACCCCAAGTTGGTACTGTAGCCTGTGGGGGTCGACTGGGTCCGCGGTGACAAAAATGAGCCCCAGATTCGAGTTCAGCACCTCAAAATACCCCTAGGAACAAAATTTTACATCAAAAAGTGGCGGCGGGGCGTCTCCGGGGCATTTTTTAGGTTGCACCAAACGTGGGGGGTCCCCCCCCCATTTGAGGGTATACCCTCATTTGTGGGGGGGGTCCCCCCCCACGTTTGAGACCTATGGTCTGATTCGTGGGGGGGGTCCCCCCCACAGTTGAGGGCTATGCCTTCATTCGCGTAGGGGGGTACCCCCCCCCCCACAGTTGTGGCCTTTTTCCTGTTGCGCCACAGCGCAACAGGTACTTTATACTTGGTTTGTATAGAATTTGCAGAATCTTTAAATAGATAGACTTACCTGTTATTTCCGGTAGGTCGATATTCCAGTGTTAAGTATATAACACTGTAAGGCTTCCAGTGGTTCTGTAACACTGTAGGCCACTGTAAGGATTTTCAGTGTTAGTAAATAACGCTAGAAACGCGATGCCTCTCAGAATACTCAGAATGAAAAAACTGAGAGCCGGTGGGGATTCGAACCCCCAAACTTCTGACTTGGGATCAGATGCTCAGCAAATGCTTAACGCACTATCACCTGAGCCAACCGGCCTTGACTGTCGAAGATCTTTGTTACCTATACAAATGTTTTAACGGAAAACAGCTATGATTTACCCCTTTATTCGTTTCTTCTTCAGATGTTTCTCATATCTTGTAAATTTCTATGTTAACTGTACGACGTAACTGAACTGATAGTAGAAGGATTGTATACTTAGATTCTGTGTTGCACTTAATCGTATTTAATGTTATTAGAAACTACCGTTCTTGTAACTTGGTGGTCTAGTGGTACTATTCTCGTTTCGAATGCGAGAGGTCCCCGGTTCGAATCCCGGTGGATAAAAACTTAATGTTTTTCTAAGTCAAACTTTTGTGAAAAATAGTTCGACTTGATCTTTTCTGTCTAGAAACTTTCAATGGTCTATTTATGGACGTTTCAAACCTTCTTGAGATTTTTCAAATTTTTTTCAAATTCATTTTTCACACGAATTTTGAAAAAAAACGGGTCGAGTAATTTTACCTGTTTTTGGGTCGGGTCGTGTAGAGGCTGTGGGCCTGCTCCTATGAAGGTCCAAACTAACCCAAATTTCTTCGGGTCGTAAACATGCCGCTGGGTGAAAATTTTTAGCTTTAGTTATAGCTAAAATCGGGACACACTAGTGTTTTTTAAAATATTTTGCCATTATGCCTTGACTTCAAATTCCATCATATTTTGCGGCTATTTTTAATTTTTAAAAATAAACATGCTTGAATTTAGTTTTTTTAGTTTGTTCTGTGTGATGTGATAACTAAATTTCCATTTAAACAGCACATAATGACTCCTTCTGTTAAAAATGCTGCTAATTTTGCCCAAAGCTACACACACTGCCGCCAAAGAAAAATATGAACTCTGAAAACTAAAAAGCATAAAACAGACTGTAGTTTGTGACTCTGTCTACTGGGATGACTTGAAATTTTTTAGGTTTGGTTTTTTGAAACTTGCTTTTTTACATTTACCGACGTAAACTGGTCACAGCACAAGATTAGCTAAAACAATTCACTCTAATTCAGGCAGAGCGTCATATTCTTACAATGATGCACTCTTTGAATTGTTGAAAGTTACTTTTGTTTGCGATTAATTTTTACTGCGCAACAGGCCTAATGTTGTCAAACGTTCACCCTGACCACTCACTGGATTACTTTTGCAGTAAACTTTTGCTTGTTCCTGTTGTGCCACAGCACAACAGGTCTTTAATTTTGATTCTGGACAATAACACTGAGCTTGTGTTCACCTTTTGTCAGTTGGTTTGTGTAACCTGTGCTTCAGGCCAACAGCGCGGGCGTCACATGTGGTTTGCAGTGTTTCCTACGTTAGTTCGAATAGGTTTAGTGTTAAATTACATGGGCAGTGAAAACTACTTTATATGCAATACCATTAGAGATTATGGAACGCAAAAAAAGTGAAGGACGGAATCAAACTCCCTGGCATCAGATTCTAACTCGAACGCGCTACCGTCTAAGCCACAAGCTCAGACGGACCTTTGAATAAATGTGTTGTTATGTACCAAAAACATTATCGTTGATTTTGTCGTGACAATAAGAGGATTTGTGTGATCAATCTACTGAACAGAAATTGTGATATTAAACTTAAAAACTTAAATTGCGAATAGAATTCAAAACATAGTTTTTACAACAAAAATATAAAAATGTCAACCTTAACATAGAACGAAAACTTCAAACTGAGCATCAGATTTTTTGCAGATAGATTGTTGATAAAGATTTTTATCTGTCTTTATCTGAATGCTTAACGCTTACTGAAGCTTTTGCCGCAGATTGGGCTTGTTAGGGAGATAATGGTCGCAGCATGTCCGCGGCGGCCAAGCTGGGATCCAGAAGAGTGTCATACTCTTCTTATTATGAACTCTTGGAAATATTAAACTTACACAGGCAGTCTGCAGTTAGTAGCAGGGCCTATTTCTTCCCGGACTACAGTTAATTTTTGTACGACTAAACGGTTTAAAATATATGCTTAAAATTGCTAATCTGAAACCTCTGAATTAAAGGGATTTAAGTTAAGTTAAGTTAAGTTAAGTTAATTGAGTTAAGTTCAATTTATGTTTTTAACGTGATTCTTTTTAGTCATTTCAACACGTGTGATCCAAAATGCAGTGTTTGGCTCGATTCATACTTACAGCCGTATGGTCGTTCAGCCTGCAGAATGACGTCACTAGCAGCCTAATGCAGTGAATTAGCCAGCGCCTATCACGTCATTATTTCGTCATTTTGTCGGCTTAACGGACATACGGCTGCAAGTATGAATCGACCCTTAAACTTACATGCCAGTTTCAGGTGCCCTGTGTTAGTGTTTGCTATGGCAACAGCCATGACGAAATTTCAAGTCATTATTGACTGTTTTTAAATTTAGTTGGCCTTGACAAAATAATGCAGTTATTCTTGAAAAATATAAATTATTTTCATTTAAAAAATTTTTTTTCAACACTAGTGCACACATAATTAGTTGATAAAACTAAGTTAAAAAGATAAAAAGGACTATGTATCTCAATATTGAGTAAAATTAGTACCAGCATTATTATGACTTGAGAATGAAGAAAAAATGGTACAAACTGTATTTTTTCTCAGTAAACTTACAAGTTATAGCCAGCTCTGTATTAATTGCCACTGTACCTCCCAAAGTCGTAACATCGAACCCAAAGGCATAGAGTTCGACGAACAGATAAGCGGGACAGCAGGTGAAGATAGTGCATCCAAAACCAATACCAAAAACGTATGAAAGCACTATTATAGCTGCCAGCCTTTTTTTGGTAAACATGCTTTCGAAACTTTCGCGATGACAAACGCAATAGTAGCGGTTAACTGCCAGCGCAGCTGTAATTGGCAGTGTCACCACAAACCCAGCAGCGGACAGAAAAACCGCCAGTTGGTTACCCGCCATACCACCGAATGATCGTCCCATATAAATCGATGGAGTCACCAAAACGATGAAATTCAGCAAGTTGGTGCATTCTGGGATTCCCATAGCAACGGCTAGAACGAAGTAGGATTGTTTTCGCAATTCTTCAGTGGTCAGAACCGCAAGAATAAACAGCACATAAGCGATGAAGCTTGGAAAAGAACAAATCAGAAGTAAAGTAGCTGCAAAAAAATCGTCCCCAGGAATGCCCAATATCGCCGTTTCGTTCATGATTTACTACAAACAACAATAATTCCCTTAGCTAAATATAGAGCACTTTTATGTTCAAGTTCAAGTACTGAAACTTTTATCTGCCCCTTTTATCTGCTCGATTAAAAGATTTCAGTTTGCGTAGATATTTAAATAAATATCACACTTCTAGAATGTCTATTACAGTAATAATTTGTTTTGATAAACTTTATGGGGAAACTTTGCATCTATGGAATAGATTTGCTGAACTAGACAAAAAACAGAATTAATTGAAATAACTTTCGTCAGTCTAGTTTGGCATGTTATTTTCCCAGTATGAAGCAAACCGTTTAGGGCAACTGTTATTCTCGAACTCTTAAAAAGAAATGCTTTTACGGTAACTTCAAATTAACTGGTACAAAATTAGGTAATAAAGCTGCAATAGATTATTATAAACTTTTAAAGTCAGATTGACAATTACCAGACCATGCGACAAAATGAAAATAATGTCATTTCAGTTTGGAAAGAATGAAGACAAAAAGTACAGCACCAATCCAATTTTCGCTATTAATCCATCAAATTCACAATTAATTAACATATATAATCGACTGGATAGCAAATGTCTCCAACTCCCAATAATGTCGATGAAAATGTGATTGTTCGAGAAAACAAAATTAGAAATCTCGTTTTAGTGAATCTCCTATTAGTGAAGTACTTATTACCGAACAAATGGAGCTGAAGAAATCTGGGGGGATAATTCCAGCTTTGGGGAGAAATCTCGGACAATTCCCCTTTAAATACCTTTCTAGTTTTAAATTGACAGCTCAAAATGCCTAAAAACTGAACAGCAGTACACTCACAATTTTCATACGATATGTCATATTGACTAAAAGTGTTAATTACACATGTAATAGGTAGGTTTGTAGCATACGTATGATTTGGGTGTAATCTATGGGTCGAACTTCATGATGTTTGAACTGCGTGAGCATTAACGTCAGACATGAGACATGCAGTGGCCCATTGGGCTATCAGTACAAGAAAGCACAAGTGAAAGCAAAACAAATTCACTAGAAAAATCAAATGCATATTTAGTGATTATTTACGTTGAAAATGTTACCGAAACCCGTGACCAAACAACTAACCTATCAGTGGTTTTTCCTGTTGCGCCACAGCGCAACAGGTACTTTATACTTGGTTTGTATAGAATTTGCAGAATCTTTAAATAGATAGACTTACCTGTTATTTCCGGTAGGTCGATTTTCCAGTGTTTATAACACTGTAAGGCTTCCAGTGGTTCTGTAGCACTATAAGGCCTTCCAGTGTTCTGAAAGGCCTACAGTTAAAGTGTTAGTATGCCTCTCAGAATGAAAAAACTGAGAGCCGGTGGGGATTCGAACCCCCAAACTTCTGACTTGGGATCAGATGCTCAGCAAATGCTTAACGCACTATCAGCTGAGCCAACCGGCCTTGACTGTCGAAGATCTTTGTTACCTATACAAATGTTTTAACGGAAAACAGCTATGATTTACCTCTTTATTCGTTTCTTCTTCAGATGTTACGCATATCTTGTAAATTTCTATGTTAACAGTACGACGTAACTGTACTGATAGTAGAATGATTGTATACTGAGATTTTGTGTTGCACTTAGTAATGTATTTAATTAATTAATGCTCGTATTTAATGTTATATAGAAACTACCGTTCTTGTAACTTGGTGGTCTAGTGGTACGATTCTCGTTTCGAATGCGAGAGGTCCCCGGGTCGAATCCCGGTGGATAAAAACTTATTTTTTTCTAAATCAACTTTTGCGAAAAATAGTTCGTCTTGATCTTTTCTGTCTAGAAACTTTCAATCATGGTCTATTTATGGACATTTCAAACCTTCTTGAGATTTTTCAAATTTTTTTCAAATTCATTTTTTACACGAATTTTCAAAAAACAACGGGTCGAGTAATTTTACCTGTTTTTGGGTCGGGTCGTGTAGAGGCTGTGGACCTGCTCCTTGAAGGTCCAAGCTAACCCAAATTTTTTCGGGTCATAAACATGCCGCTGGGTGAAAATTTTTAGCTTTAGTTATAGCTAAAATCGGGACACACTAGTGTTTTTTAAAATATTTTGCCATTATGCCTTGACTTCAAATTCCATCATATTTTGCGGCTATTTTTAATTTTTAAAAATAAACATGCTTGAATTTAGGCCGTGTTTACATTGAGCTTTTTTTCAGCTGCTCGAGCAGCTGAAAAAAAGCTGCAGCATTTTTTCGCCATTTCCGGCTTTTTTTCAGCTGCTCGAGCAGCTGCAAAAAAGCCGGAAACGGCGAAAAAAAGCTGGAGCAGCTGAAAAAAAACTGGAACTGCAGCGTTGTCATGACAGCGGATTAGCTAGTCTATAGTGACCGCCATACTTATCCGCTTTTTTTCAGCTGCTCCAGCTTTTTTCCAGCTGCTCCGGCAGCTGAGCAGCTGCTCGAGCAGCTGGAAAAAAGCGGGAAATGTCGAAAAAAAGCTGCAGCTTTTTTTCAGCTGCTCGAGCAGCTGAAAAAAAGCTCAATGTAAACACGGCCTTAGTTTTTTTAGTTTTTTCTGTGTGATGTGATAACTAAATTTCTATTTAAATTAAACAGCACATAATGAGTCCTTCTGTTAAAAATGCTGCTAATTTTGCCCAAAGCTACACTGCCGCCAAAGAAAAATATGATCTGTGAAAACTAAAAAGCATAAAACAGACTGTAGTTTGGGACTCTGTCTACTGGGATGACTTGAAATTTTTTAGGTTTGGTTTTTTGAAACTTGCTTTTTTACATTTACCGACGTAAACTGGTCACAGCACAAGATTAGTTAAAACAATTAACTCTAGTTCAGGTAGAGCGTCATATTCTTACAATGATGCACTCTTTGAATTGTTGAAAGTTACTTTTGTTTGCGATTTATTTTTACTGCGCAACAGGCCTAATGTTGTCAAACGTTCACCCTGATCACTCACTGGATTACTTTTGCAGTAAACTTTTGCTTGTTCTTGTTGGGCCACAGCCCAACAGGTCTCTAATTTTGATTCTAATATCTTAACACAGTTCTAGCGTTAAAGTGTCAATGTGCGGAGTGTGTTTTACACATCTTTCACCATATTTTTGCATCTGTCACAATTAAAATGCCTGTTATATTCAATGAGTTGCTGCTTTTGTGGTTGCTGAGAAGATAATTTGAAAATGCAAAAGTTTGACAAAAAGTGATCAACTAGGAATCGACGATGTCACCTCATGGTTGCGAACCCAACAAATTAACCACTAGACCACTGGGTTTACTTAAGTTTTGATGCTTCACTAGAAGTCATAAACGTAACAGTACTGTCTGGTTTCAAACTGACATGGCACCAAGAACCAAGTTAAATTTAAGGAATTTAACATTTAACATTTCATCAGTAAACATAAACAGCAAACAGACATCATTGAATTCTAGTGATTAATCATCACTCAATAAGTACCTTCCAAGTTCCAATTGCCGAAAGCTTTTGATTTAGATAAAAAGACGCTTCTGCTGAGTGCGAAGTGGTCAAATTGTGAGGCCTGAGTGTCAATATTCCAGAGGAAATATTAAACGCGACCATTATTTGTGGCTATCGGCCATTATCTGTGGATAGAATCATTTTTTAAATCAACCAAACTTAAATGCAGAGAAATTTACTGTTCGTTTGCCTGAAAGCCTCTCAAACAGCAAAAAATTTGTGAATTGTAAACAAGTTTTCAAGTTAAATATTCATAACTTAAATTTTAAAAAAATGTTAGATTCTCATCGAGATTCGAATTCAAATAACTGGATCAGGAGTCCAGATTGCTAACCATTGCACTAATGAGAACCTGTTAAAACGAATCATAACTTAACTAATGGACACAACTTCTTTGTGTGCGACAAAGCTGCAGCTTCACATGCATAATCTAAGATTTGATTAGTGAAAATTTCATTAACGCTATTTGATAAAACATTCAAAATAACATCAAATAGAGTCGTTTTGCTGATACAGTTGCTCTGCTGATTAGCTCCATGACAAATTTTGTTGTTTTATAAATGCGTGTTTATTAAGCGACCGGTTGGCTCAGTTGGTTGAGCTATGGATTCAGGATCCTAATGTTAGTGGTTCGATCCCACTCCGGCGCTTTAAGTTTTGCAGTTCAATGCTAGAATTGTGTCATGGCAGAAAACCTAACTCGTAAGTTAGGTAAGTAGAGAGAAGACGGGAGGTACCTTCCTTTCTAGTGTTAATTAACACTAGAAAATTGACCTATGTACCCGAAATAACACAGGAGAAGGAGAATCTGAATATAGTATATACGCGGCCCCTGAGGGGGCCGCGTAAAAAACATTCACGTGTAGCCACTACTTTGCAATTGTTGGCTTAGGGCTGATTCCAAAAAAATTTTGTGGCAAACATAATAGCCAATTATTTTAAAGCAAATCAATAGTTAATAAGAATTTAAAAATATTAAAATATGTGAAATAAAAGCAACATGTGTTGGACATTAACAGACCAAAATCAGCCATCAGGTTAACATTATTTTCATCAGTACAAAAGCTCCGTTTTGATTATTTTTGCAAAATGTGTTTCTTTTTGTTTGCTTTTTCAGCTGTTTTGTTTTGATATTTAAAAACATCCAATTAAAATAAAACTGATACTTGATTGTTTTGTCACCTATACCTTCTGAGAAAACATTTCTAAATTTCGGCAGAACTAATTGGCTAAGGTTCACCTAACCCATAGGCTTAGTAAATGTTTGAAATTTGAATACGATGCTATTCAGAGTTGAGTGTCTGTCATATTGATATTAGTCTGAATATTTTTATATGTTTAAAGCTTTTTCTTACACCCAAAATTTTTGAGTGCACAGAAATCTCGTGTTTTGATGATAATCGCCGTATTTTATTGGAACATAGCAGTAACTTTGGAACACACACCACGAAAATTTAATTCGTCGACCATATCACAAACCAAAATTTAAAATCACATTAAATTATTTTTTTTGTATATAAAAAAAACAAAAATTTTAATAAAAAACAAAAAACAAAAAAAAAACCCCAAATAACCCAAAAGAACCCTAATACACGCTAGCATTAGCCTCCCTATTTATAAGGAAATTAACACAAACACCAATAGGCCGGTGTAACTCAGGTGGAGCGTTATGCTAAACAAGTACGTCTTGCGAGTAGAGAATTTTTTTTTCTTTTTTTTTTTTCTATATTAACAATAACGCCACCCATTTTGCTAACGAGCAACTACTATTCTTTATTTTTTTTATTTTTTTTTTTATTTTAAAAAAATACTTTCTACAAGCTTTTCGTACGGCGCGGCGTATATTTTTTTTTTTTCCTTTACAGAGCCCTTACAAATAAGTAAGATAGATATATAAAAAAAAAAAACAGCGTGAACTGGATTTAAACTGCATGGGTTGTTCAAATCCCCCTGGCCAATTATCCCCCTGGCCAATTTTCTGTTAAAAGTTTCACGCGTATTTAAAAAATAGCGCATGTAGCGAAAATACGCACAAATAGCATAAAAAAGCATTATGACGCATTTCGTGTTCGCATACACGCGTTCGTTAACCTTCCTAGTTATCTGTAAAATTTGCAGCAAAACCTTATTCAGTAAAAGCTGAAAGCAAGGAACTCGAAGATATATGACGTGTCCGTTCTCATCGATGGCGTCCATCATTTTGGTCACATTGAAGCGTCTTAACTCGAAATTTTGAGTGCACAGAAACTGCGCTGCTACTTCAAGCAAGAGTGATTGCAATGCGTGAAGTGTATGTATGTACTAAATACTAAGGAAAACGCAGACCTCACAAACCTGTACGTTGCCATATATGTCAACCATTTACCTGTTACCTATTTACTTGGGGATGGGCTGAAGGATTGACAGAAAGAGAAACGACGTTGCTGGATCTCTACTTCAAGATCATTACGTGTAAACAATGTGCTAAGATCATTCTTCTATTTTTTCGACCTTGCTTAGGTGAGCACCTACCAGCCTGAAATCAAACGGCTTAACCAATCAACTATGTAGTCATGATTTTAGCTCAGCAAGTCAAAAAAAATGTTAGCCACAGATATGCACAAGAGAAGGTGTTAAGGGATATCAAATCCCCGCTGGAGAGATAGGTTGTGCGTACGTCTGATAGACTTGTTCGCAAAACAGCAAAAATTGCAAAAGATTAGAGTTTTTTAGTAAACTTCAAGGTTTAGTTACTGATCAACTTGTTGGGCATGGTACTTTGGAACGGTATTTTAATTGACGCGTTGCTCTTCATAAGCAACTTTTTCTAGTTTTCACTCTGTTTAAAAATAAAAAATAAAGCTTTATATATAAATAAAATACTTTCGGTTAACTTACCAAAAATCGATTGCTATTTACATAATATCTAGCATTTTAAAGAATTGTTACATCAACTTTCAATTTCATCATAAATATCCAGAATTTGGTGCTTTCTAACTGTGAAAGCTAAATGGTTTCTAAATAAGGAAAAATTAGCAGAAAGGAAAATATATCGAACGTACATTATCACAGCAGTTAAAATATTTCCCGAATATTTGTGCATTTCTTCTTTTCATTTCAAGCATATGCTGTCCGTTTCTGAAAACTTATTTCTTTGGATACGCATATTGAGATAATTTGCACTTCGATGCAGAAATTCAAATACACTGACGTACTTCCTTACCAAATTTAGTTTGGGTAACTATTATACAGCTTTATTTAAAAGGCACTATTTCAGCGTTGACCGTTATTGCGAAAGGCCAACTTGAGAACTTGTGCTTGTTGCTTAAAGGAAATATTGTTGTTCCTAGTCCTGCTACATTGTTGTTTAAATTTCGCTCTGTCTTCAAAAATATTGGTAATAAGCAAAGTTAAATTATTTATGCGAAACGTTTACCGCATTTACCGCTATTTTGAGTTCAAGTAAGGTTAGTGCATTCACTGGAGACCGTCATACTTTGAAAGAATAAAAGCGTATTCACGGGCGAGCATTTTACCTTGAGCCTGAAATGTATAACGAAACAGTGGTTTTTGGCATACGCGGGGACAATTTGTTTGCGGGAACTTTGATCTTGGTATTTTCTTTTCCCAGTCTTATTGCGTATACTCTTTTTGTTGCGGCAGTCATTGTTTCTGAGGAACTCCGAAAACAGTCCTACTTTGTCCTGGCCGCCGCTATGGGTATCCCAGAATGCGTAAATTTGCTGAATTTTGTGGTTCTGGTTACTCCGTCCGTTTTTATGGGTCGATCGTTGGGTGGAATGGCTGGAAACCAGTTGGCTATGTTTCTATCCGTGGCAGGTTTTGTGATAACTCTGCCAATCACTGCTGCCTTGGCAGTCAATCGCTATTATTGCGTTTGTCGCCGAGAGCTTTTTGAGAACGCGTTTTCTAAGCAAAAACTAGCGGCTATAATTGTGTTCTCGTACGTATTTGGCATCATTTTTGGGACAAGTATTTTCACTTGCTGTCCTGCGTATCTCTATGTCGAGTCCTACGCGTTTGCCTATGATGTCAGTACTTACGGTGGTGCCATGGCTGCAAACGCTGAACTGGTTATAACATGTAAGTCATTACGGTTCAGTGTTTGTTTACCGTGAAGCAATGATCATTATTAATCATCATATAATCAATACAGTATTAATCATTTAATACTTAATACTTAAGTAATTAATTAGTAGTGTCAGCACTGGTGGTTCATTTGTTTATCTATACTAAAGCAAAACTAAAAGCTGCTGTGCAGTATATACCCGCGAAAACAAATAATTTTGTCATTTCCAGTTTCAATTAGACGTAGCATTTTTTGTCACTTTTAGGGTAGATCTTACAAACAAGGTTTTGCTAAACTATCGTTTTTACACTTAAACGTTTACATATAATTTTCACAGAATTTCATATCCACAAATTATGAGCGAATCATATAAAAACGTACGTAAAACCATGATTTAGTGGAACCACCTTGGTGATATCAACCAGTGTTTTGTGATTTTATTCACCAAAGGAAGGAACAAAATATTCCAAGCTGTAGTTTTATTTGCTGCTCTTTACTTTTTAGGCATTGTGTCGGCAATAGCCGTCGTTTTGAACATAATTGTGTTCGCGAAGTATCGGCGGATGCACCGAGATATGTCATCGTTGACCAACCAGGAGAAAATTCGACAAGAGCGTGAATTTCGTTTGTTTGTCCAATTTTTTGTGATAGTCCTGTGGCTTGTTTTGTCCGATGCTTTGTTTATAGGATCCTTATTCATCACTTTGAACAAATGGTTGTTTCTGTTCATCAGCTTTAGCTACATTGTACAGTTGTCTATTAATGCTTGGGTCTATATTGCTTTTAACAAGCGCATTCGCAAATGTATTCGTGAAATGTTTTTTAGCAAAACGGGCGTACAGCGGCTAGGAACCAATACTGTACAACCTTCAACCACAAATCAGAATGATACTAGAGCTACAGCTATCAATAACACAGCCTAACTTGCTGAGGTTATTTGGTTCAGAAACTCAAACGACAAGTCTTATCCTGAATTAGATTTAACGGATTAGATTTAATTCTATTTGATTAATATCATGATTACATACAATCAACAAAAGCAGGTTTTAATGTGGTATTGTGTCACGTTTTAAGATCGTCTCTGAATCGTTTTAAGATTGTTTTAAGATATGTTAATTTGGTGCTTTGTTATAATGTGTTGTTATGTTATGTTATGTCGTTATTATTAATATATCTTAATTAATTTACACAAAATCTGTTCCGCTGAGGCCAATTTTGACTCTCAGAGTGAAATCAGTGCATTATTGCTAAAAATTGTAGAATAGTCCAAAAAGAACATTATTCATTATTATTACTTATGCTAACATTATTTCAGACCTGAAAATATTAGAACTTTATTAAAAAATAGGTTTCGCATTCAGTCGTCTTCAACTGGTAAGTGTACAAATATTTCATTGATCACAATATTTTTCTCTCAGTACTCATTGCACTGTGTTTGTTTATAACTATATTTACAGGCACTTTTATCCTATAATTTTGCACAAAGTGTCCGTGACCGCAAAAACCCGCGTTTCAGCTTTGAAACCTAAACTTTAGCTTATGTTTAGTATGCTGGACAAAATGGTGGAAATTGTTTTTGCAAGGTGGTCGTGCACATGATAGTTCAATCGTAATAGTTAATAAGGATTTTGGCTACGATGAATAGCCTTCAATTTATAGGTAAGGGTCAATACCTTTTTTGACTAATCTGTATGTATCCGTATCTGTATCTGTCTATTGTATCGGTATTTGTTGGTTATTTTAATATGCAATACATACATACTAAATGGGTCGTGTGTGGTACGGTCTAAGTCAAATTGAAGTTACCTACATGAATTGATTTTTTAAAAATAAGAAAACAGAAGCAATGTCACTTCAAGTTTTTGATATAGACCATAGAAGCCGAACACTTTTTTACAGTTTTTCATAATTTATATCTTACAACTTTATGAACATGGGTGGGTACAACAAACCATGCATATTTGCTTACGACTGGCTAATACAGTGGCTTACGGTTAGTGAGTTAGTTAAGCTATAATTTAGTGGTTAGCGAGTGACCTAGCTTTGAGCTGAAAACTTTCAACAAAATCTTAAAGTGTTTTACATATTTTTGGTTTAGTTCAACTAAACTCTATTCTTTGTATATACAGTTGGCAAATGTTCTTGAATTTACATTTAAATTGAAACAACAAAATTCAGTTATTGAAATTAAATTAAATTCTTGAAAAGAGCATTGTTCAAATATTTACCTTACTGTACTATAGTGCAAACGCAATTTTAAAATTTGTTTCGGCGATCGTCGTGTTCTAGAACGTCGATTACTACTGACCCATGGCATCAATCTCCTTCAACATTATCCCAATTTCGTAGGTTCCAAGCCGTATATTTGAACTGATATGACCCTCAACGAGCGTCAGCTAGACCAGCGTCTACGGGAAGAGCTGAAAACCTGTCGTAAACAAAGTGAAGTGAATCTTAATATCCGGAACGGCTAAATAATTCCTCGGCTACCCAAAACAAATGCTTGGCATCCAACACTGCCAAAAAACTGAACGACTCTTCAGGTTTTGATAAAATTGACACTATTCCATTCTTGCTTTTGAACTTTCGGTCTGTCCGTAATAAGCTAAATGACCTGTATTATTACTGAATTTGTAACTCACATTGTTTATGCGCTATTGCCGAACCTTGGTTAGATGTTACTTTTGACCTGTGCTTGGCAAACTTTTCTTATCATTGTGTAGATGATACGCATCGTGTTGGATTAGGTGGTGGTGTTCTGTTATTAATCTCAAAAGGTATGATTTTTTACTGTTTTCAGTGTGGCAAATGATTATTTTGGATTAATTATCATTGATTTGTTTAATTGTGGTGCAAAGCAGCCCAGACTTTGTGTTGTTTATCGCACACCATCAGCAGATAAAGTTCAATTAGTATCAAATTTAGCATCTGTTTTATTTGAATACATGACGTCTGACGCTCCTAACAAATTCTGTGTGCCCTGATTTATCACATGAC
Organism: Trissonchulus sp. WLG1_4; assembly: GCA_030248245.1. NCBI lineage: Eukaryota > Metazoa > Nematoda > Enoplea > Enoplida > Ironidae > Trissonchulus > Trissonchulus sp. WLG1_4. The sequence continues at coordinate 25,845 of JASANF010015917.1, forward strand.
TTTACTACTGCTATAGCTTCTAAACGTGGTTTTTGTTACTATTGTACGAGCTTGGCTACAGTCAACATGTACAAAACTCGACACATGTGGCTGGCAATATGTTGGAACTTGTATTTACTAGTAATAATGACTATATTTACACCGTTTCTGTCGACGTACCTTTCACGCAAAGTGACCATTACTTGATTTCTGGTTTTTTTGGACCCTTCATTGTTAAACATGCAATTTCAAATCCAAAGTTTTTCAAATTTCGCAAAACTAATTATGCAGCTTTTGCGCAACTGCTTTCAACTGTAAACACATTTTTCTGTAATTGCAATGATTTATTTATTGACGAAATCTGGCTCAAATTCAAAAGTTCACTGTGGCGATGTATTTACAATTATTTACCGCTTAATGTTTATTCTAATTTTGTATACAAGTGGTCACCTGCCACCCGTAGAGCTCACACACGGCAGAAGCAGCTTTACAAGAAGTATTCTTTAAATCGAACTAAAAAAATTTGAAAGCTTGGAAAGCTGTTGTTTAGCTCTAAAACTTGAGCGTGCTGATTTGCTTGCTGACAAAATTTTGCTCTCTGGGAAAGATTGTCAGTCAAAAATTCCGAAAACGGCAAACATACTTGTTATCATGTACCAAACGGGACCTATATTTGACGACTTAAAGAAAACTGAAAACTTCAATCAATACTCTTGTTCTACTTTCCGCTATCAATACCTTTTAATACTAGTTTTAAAGTCGGTGAGCTTTCAACAGAATTGAAAACTTGAAAATTAGTTCCGATTCATAAAAAAAGTTGCCAAAGTGATGTTTTTAATTATAGACCGATTAGCCTTTTGTGCGCCTGTTCTAAATTAATGGAATCAATTAAATGCAATTAACTTGTAGCTTACTTAGATCAAAATTCAATAATTAGTCAGGATCAATTTGGATTTCGACATAACAGTTCAACTGTTGATCAGTTGCTGGTCACTCTCGATGAATGGTTTCTAGCTCTTGACAACCGCGAAAATGTAGATGTTTTATCTAGATGTTGCAAAAACGTTTGATTCTGTTAGTCATGTTAAATTACTACAGTTACTAGAATCTTTTGGTCTATCTGGCCCTCTTTTTACCTGGCTTAGGCAATATTTCCTTGATCGTATGCAGTATGTATCCATTAACAATGTTAAATCTGCGTAAACTAAGGGAATTGAAAATTGTCTCAATTTTTCAAAAGTTAAACTTTGTGCTGATGACGCCAAATTATACATAGCCTTCGACAGTAGCTTCAATCTGGACAATTTTCAATTCGATATTAATGTGACTGCTGACTGGTTCGACGAGAGGTTTGTAATGTGCCTCATTACATTTTGTTCGACAAAATCCCATGAAAACTTATGCTATTAATGGTTTGCCTATTCCTCAAGTGAATTCCATAAGAGACCTTAGTATCACATTGTCATCATGTCAGCTTTTTCCAAATCATTGTGAAGCTATAGCCCGCTATGTATTTGTTAAGGTCAACTACATGTATTCCGCATTCAAATGTTGATTTCTTAGTAAAAATGTTCAAAACTTTTATCAGACCAGGTTTTGAATATGCAACATAGTCTGGTCACCTAGTTTTTTACAAGACATTGATCTTGTAGAGCAAGTACAAAGACGTTTTACTAAAAAATTGCCAGGTCTTTACAGTTTCTTGTTTTCACAACGTTTAGCAGTTTTGAAACCACCATCTCTTGAAGAGCGTCGGCTTCATCATGATATTATTATGGTATACAAAGTTGTACATGCTTTGACTAATATAAATTTTTTGCTCATTTTTTTTGTTCGCAGTGTCATTCAATACTCGGGGGCACAGCCATAGTTACAAATTAGCTGTTTCCAGATGTAATCTCAATGTTAGAAAAAACTTTCTTGCAATTCGAGCAGTTCCGATCTGGAACTCACTGCCCGATTTCATAGTGTCTGCGCCTAGTTTGAGCGTTTTCGCACAGCGACTAAGTTCATTCAATCTTAGTCCATTTTTACGGGGTTTTTCTATCCATTAGCAGCCGGATAATTGGTCCTTTCCTACCCTTTTTGGTCCTATTATATGAAAACTTATTGATATTATCTATTTTTGCTCTGAATTGTTCATAATAACACTGTTGGAGATGACATGATTATGATTGTGCCATTTATTTTTGTTTGTCTTGTTTTTTGTTTTCTGTTTTTACCTAACTAACATAAAATTTTCTACCCAGACATTTTCCAGCTAGAACAGCTACTACGATGACTGTAAAATGATATTTTAGTATCATTTAAGGGGGCGCTCCGGGAATCCGGGATTACCTCAAAACTTATTAAAAAGGTGCAAAAAGTAAAACTTTACCATACAAGTATGTAGTATGGTATGAAAGAGGCAAGTGCTGTATGTAAACGCTCGTGAAAGTTAAATAAAATTAGTAAATTGTCCAATTTTTTTCTATGGAAATATGGGATCAAGTGCAGTTGGTGGGGGGAATAATGGACCTATTTTTTGGAGTAGAGCACCTTCAGGAAAGCATTTTTTGTAATGGAACACCTATCCACAAATTTGGATTGCCTGAGCTATGACCATTAAAAAATTGCATTTTCAGTGTTTTTGGAAGTGAACGTAGGCCAAAGTTCAAAGCCAAAAATGGCTATAATCTTTGTTTTTGGATAGTTTTGAGTGCATTATGATGTTTTAAGGCATCGTTTAGGCTTAGTTGGCAGGATTCTCTAGGCTAAGCTGGCAAGATTTTTTCTGAAAATTTCGTTTTTTTATTGCCTAAGCCTAAGCTTGAACCTAAGCCTAAGCCTGATCCTAAGCATAAGCCTAAGCCCCATACTAAGCCAAAGCCCTAAGCCTAAGCCTAAATTAAGGTGGCGCTCCTGAAATGTGACTTTTCAAAAAACGACAGTTTGGGGCCACTTTTAGATACACAATGGCAAGGTGGTGTAAAAGTTTACCTAAATACAAAAAATGAAGTGAACTGATACAAATTAGCATTCACTGTAGACTTTTCAAATCGGTTCCGGTTCCGGTTCTAGCCGGCAAAATCGGTTCCGGTTCCGGTTCCAAATCGGTTCCGGTTCCACCCTATCGGTTCCGGTTCCGGTTCCAGTTCCATTAGCTATTTTTAAAGTATAGTTACCAGACACATTTTTTCTTTCAATGCGGTGTATAGTTTTCGTGTTTATTTGAGTGCTGTTAATACATCATCACACTTGTCTCACTTCTAAAGCTTCATATGCTGGTATAAAGCTTTGACATCTAATATCATTGATGATGAATGCACTTGGTTTTACAATTTTTGTGTTTGCCGCATCGAATGAGCGGCATTGAAAGTGAAGCTGCAGCTGAAAAAAATTATGGGTCCACAAGCTAACTTCACCAAAATTTTTGACATTAGGGATAGGGACCGTATATAATTTTTTGAAAATAAAATTTCCAAAAAGATAAAAAAGGTAAAACGCTGTGCGGTTGTTTCCAGAAAAAACATCAAACCGAATGATTTTTTAATTAATGTACATATATATTCAGTGGCGGATCCAGGATAAAATTTTGGAACGGGGGCGCGGCGAATTGTTTTCAAAATTTTTAGTGAACCTTCACGACGAAAAATTTGTTTGGTTGTATTTAAGAAACAGCTTAAGCCAGTAAAAAAACTCGGGCGGAAAATGGCTTTTTAATTTTTTGAGACCTGTGAAAATGCACTAATCTGCAATTTTAACTAAAAACTGCTCAAGTTAACATATTTTGTTCAAAATCAATGCTAAATTTTTTACCCGAGACGCATGGAAAAAGATACTGGATCTCAAGGCAATAAAAATTACACAAGCGACAAGCCGGCGAGCTTCGAGTTTCGGGAAGCTAGCAAATCTGGACAGTTTACGCAGTTTATTGACGTTACAGACCACGAATTCACTAAAAATTATTATTTGCACCTGTAAAATAGCTAAAACAAATTAGTGTTTGTGACCGGCCGCGAAAGCCGAACGGAGAAAGAACGGAGCCGAAGCGGCCGAATTTTAGGATAAAACCAGTCCAGAGTGTCATTTTGGCATAAACTTAGCTTGCCAGATTGTTAAGCCGGCCTAATTTTGTTAGTCGGTTGAATCTGGCTGGCCGGCCGGTGTTTTTTACTGGCCGGCCGACCGGCCGATTTTGACCGGCCGGTTGATTTTAGCCGGCCGGCCGGCGCCGGCTTGAGCCGGCCGGCGACCACCAGCCCGGCCGGCGACCACCAGCCCGGCAGGCGGCCGGCAGGCCGGCCGAAAATTCCGGCCTGTCACAAACACTAAAAACAATACACTACACAGTGTATGTTAAACTAGTGTATGTACAAAATGCACCCATGTTCACATGATATCATGAAAGATAAACCCACCCACAAGAGTTGCAGGGATCTAGGGTCGGCCGCCCCTATGAAATAATTTACTAAAGATCTCTCGTTTTGGGCCGATTTTGGTCAATTGGAGACGTATCGAAAGTTTTAGCAGTCGCAATTGAAAACAAAAGGGGTTCCTCACATTTGACAAGAGTGGTACACAAGTAAATGCAGCATAAGGCACACTCGTCTACACATGCGTAGCTTTAATGAAAGATAATAGCCAGGAATAGAAAGTTGCAGAGGTCTGAGGACGGCAGCCCCCAGGAAAAATTTGGAGAAAATTTTGATTTTTAAGCCGAATTTTGTGAATTGAAGACGTACTGTATCAGAAATTTTTTTTTGAAACCAAAAAATCAAAGAGGGGCCCGTAAGAACGGTTAGCTAAATTTTAGCAAATTTCAATTTTGGTGAGCAAAACTTTAAAATCGTGAGCATTTGCCCCGTATTTTGCACAAAAAAATCCTGTAACACAAGGACGTAACTCATACCTATATGTTGATACACATTGATACGCTTTCATAATGAGAAAAGTAAGGAATACCTACTAAGCCAAAAAGCTCCATGGGTGTGTGCAGCCTACAGAAAAAATGTGGAGAAAATTTTAAATTTTAGGCCCAATTTAGTCCATTGGAGAGTATCAAAAATATAAACTAACGTTCACTGTCGAGCAAAAAATTTTGTTTTCACAGAAACCTGAAAACTGTTATCGGTTCCGAAATTGCATCGGTTCCGGTTCCGCTTCTACTAATACCTTCGGTTCCGGTTCCGGTTCCGGTTCCGGTTCTAGTCGGTTCCAGTGGAACCGATCCGAACACTACTGTAGACCAAACGTGAGTGGAACTTCGGCTTGCGATTTCTCTTCGCAAGTAAGTAGCTGTTGTACAACCAGCAGTTCATTTTGCTCGCCTCAACGTGATCGAGCGGTCGCAAAATGTCATTTTTCATGGATATGATTGATATATTGAGAAACAGTAAAATCATGATTTTCGAAAAACATAAATTTGACTAAATTTTTAAATACTATTGATTTGCTCAAAATTTATATTCACACGCACTATATTTCTGTCTCATTCAGAAAATATTGCGTTAGTTCACAAGAAAATTACACCACACTCAATAAAACATCGAAAATGTTCAAGTATGTTTCAGTAAAACGCAGCTGCTAGTGTTTTTCAGCCTTTCAAATTCATTACGTACGTGTAAATGCACTGGCTTGTGACGGCATTTCCGTGAAAATCTATTTTTCTTGCTGAAATTAGCTCAACAATTTCAAAAAATTTTTAATGATATTTACATCAAAATGAACGAAATTAACTTCTGAACAACTTTTGTTCTTACGATGCATGTTTATTTTTGCGCGTTTTAAAAATAATGGCCAAAACCCACATTTCAGGAGTGCCACCTTGGCACCTTAAGGCCAGTAGCGTACCCAGGATTACGCGAAGGGGGGGGCTGAACTGATGGTCGACGACCGGGGGGGGGGGGGGGGGGTGAAAACGCACACGCAGTCCGCGGCAGTCTGCAGAAAGTTCAGCTTTTTAAATTTTTTTTTCTGATTTCATTGATATTGCAAAAAAGTTTTATATACGCAACATGTCGTGCAATCATAGTGGTTGCAGGGGTCTGGGGGCGGCAGCCCCCAGAAGCTGGAGCTTTTTTTGAATTTTGAAATAAAATTTGCATTGAAAAAGCAATTCTAAGCAACACTTGTTGTGAAATCATAGTGGTTGCAGGGGTCTGGGGACGGCAGCCCCCAGAAGCTAAGGCTTTTTTGGAATTTTGAAATAAAATTTGCATTGAAAAAGCAATTCTAAGCAACACTGGTCGTAAAAAAAGAGTGGTTGCAGGAGTCTAGGTTTGGCAGCCCCCCCCCAAGAAGCTGGAGTATTTTTAGAATTTTGAAATAATAATTGCATAGAAAAACCAATTCTAAGCAACACTTGTCGTGAAATCATAGTTGTAGCAGCGGTCTGTTCAGAGTCAGATTTTGTTATGTCAAATATTTCAAACTTTTAACCTATTTAGATAAAAAAAGCACGAAAAATCGGCAAATGGGGGGACTAGCAAACCTGAAAAATACGTTGTATACAGGAAAAAATTGAAGAAAACCATGGGTGACAAGGGCTGTCCTTAGACGTTCGTCCTCCACTCCACCCACCACACGGTTTTTAATTAAAAGCCACACAAAATATATAACTAAATACCAATAATAGTTGTCAGCATTACTCATTATTACTACACCATAGAAGTCATGTGTATACATTAGAGCAAAGTCATGTGTATACATTAGAGCAGTAATGAATTAGGGGCGAGATCTCCTCGAAAGAAAATTTTGAAAAATTTTTGAAATTCCAGTGTAATTTTAGTCAATTGGGAACGTGCCGGAAAATTTTTTTTCAGCGGTGTCATAAAACCAAAGAAGACCACAGGAAAAAAGTGAAAAGGGGGGGGCTGAAATCGCGAAGGGGGGGGGGAAAACCCGGGGGGGGGGGGGCGGGCCCCCCCCCCCCCCCCCCCCCCCCCGCCACTGCTTAAGGCCAAGTTTGAATTTGGTCAAAAATTCGACGTTTCTGGTGAATTTGGCCATTTTTTCGGCAGGAACCCGGTCAAAGAGCCTTTGTTTTGATTCTAAATTGTAAATAAAATGTAAATAAATTGTAAACAATAATCTGACACCATTTAGACACGATTAAAACGGAAAAAACAAGGGCTTCGCAAAAAAATTGCGAAAACGCCCCTCACTGAGGGTTCAGATTTTGGGGGGTCGTATCTCAGAAAATCAGAAAAAATGAAATAGGGGTTCTTAAAGCAAAAATGCTTCCCCCAAGGTGCTCTACTAAAAAAATAGGTCCACTATCACAGGAAAAAATCTGATTACAAAAATATTACAAAAAAATTACAAATTTATTACAAACAATATGTAATAAATTTGTAATTTTTATGTCACATTTTTGTAATTTCAGAGTGCAAGTTTGTAATTTTTTTGTAACTTTTTTGTCATTTTTTGTAATAATTTTGTAATTTTTTTGTAACTTTTATGTAATTTTTTTGTAATTCGAGTGCAAGTTTGTAATTTTTTTGTAACTTTTTTGTAATTTGCAGTTGAAAACATATACAAAATTTTTTGTAACTTTTTTGTAATTTTTTTGTAACTTTTTTGTAACTTTTTTGTAAGTTTTTTCCCAGTTGACGATTTTGAATTTTAACGATCAGTATATCTACAAACTGGCCGAATTCTATATAAAAAACCAGTTTTTGATAAAAAATACAAAAATGTTTTTGTAACTTTTTTGTAATTTTTTTGTAACTTTTTTGTGACTTTTTTGTAACTTTTTTGTAATTTTTTTGTAACTTTTTTGTAAGTTATTCCCACTAGACGATTTTGAAAATTTACGATCAATATATCTACAAATTGACCATTTTACAAATTTTAATTCATATAAAAAGATAACCCAGATTTACTAGAAAATATATACATACATATATACGCTGGGGGAGCGGAAGGCTCGGAATACTGGCGTTACAGACGGGTTTTTTTTCTAGCTATACACAGACGAGTTTCTGTGTCATGCTTACTGGAGCCCGTCCAACGACTGGGGTACTCCCCGCAAGCCAACTGGCCTTGGCGCAAGCGACATTTAGCTCAGCGGAACCCATGTGTTGATGCAAAGACGTTAACTGTCAATGTATGAACAAAAAAATAACGCACCTGTCACCTGTGCAAATGCTTATAAAGATTGTAAGCGATACAACACTTGTTAGAGAGCAGTCTGCAACCGCACTACGGAAGGATAACTAAAAGCAAAGAGCATATATATATATATATATATATATATATATATACATATTAGCAAAACACAGCCGAGCGACAAAATAGATGAACTCATTGACGCTTGTCACTATAAGCGCGAATCCAGGGGGGGCGCCCCCTTTCAGACTGAAATTTTACACAAGGGTCCCCCCTTTGGTTTTTATCGCCCGGCCGAAAAAATTTCCGATACGTCTCCAATTGACCAAATTTGCTCTAAAATTCAAAAATTTCTCCCTATTTTCTCCTGTGGGCTGCCGCCCCCAGACCCCCGCAACCCTCTGACTTACTTGTTCTTGTTATTATCTTTCATCAAAGCCTATGCATGTACATTATAGCAGGCGGGGAAAAAAACCCGCATTTTCATATTTCGTCATGTAGCTCATAGACTATACGTTTTCACGGGAAACCAAAAAAATCTGTCATAGGCCTAACCTTGCTCTAAATGCTGGGACCGGTTTCATTTCGCTATCTGTTACCATTTTTTGTGGGGGAAAAAACCCACCCCATAAATCACCCGAAAAGTGTGTTAGCGGTAGTTTTTCAACGCTATGGCACGTATTAGTAGTAGAGGCCCCTGATGCCAAAACTATGCGCACATTTGCTATGGGGCCTCAGGTAGACAAGGTTGAAAACTGCCCTTCGCAGCCCATTATAAAATTTTGAATTTTCCGATTTGAAAACCAAACACCTTAATTTCGCCTGAAAACGTTGAGAACAACTAAAAAATTGCTATTACGCTTCAAATACATGCAAAATCTGCCCTTTATGGCTACTTTTTACGCCATCGACCCTCCATGGAGGGTACCGTAAGTGGGTGTGACTGGTCGTGACGGGCATATTTTAATTTTATTCGGTTATTTGGCGTTTAAACAAAAGAAATTGACAGGTTATGATTAAAAACATACAAAAAACTGGCAATAGTACCAGATAATACTACTTTCCGCTCCAAAGGGACCTCAAAATGACAAAGTCCGACTATTAGGCCCGTATTCCAGAATCCGACCAAGAAAATGTCAGTATGCGCATTTGTGTTAACAATAAACGTCTTTTTGCACTACCATGAGTCTTTTGGAGTAGCTACTAGGTTTTTCGATATCACCAGACCATTTTCAAAAAGTGGGTTTTTTTCCCCACATGGGTTTTTTTACCCCGTCTAATTTCGGTCATGCCCCCCCTCGTACGAAAGAAGGAGGGACCTGCCACTGCTGTCATGAATAGAGAAAGGTTAGTCCTCTGTAAAAGTGTTTTTACATTTGAGCTCGCATCTCTTAGTGCTAAGAAATGAGACTCCAAAATTCACCTCCCTTGGAGCCATGTCGGGTCAAAAATGGGAGGTCAAAATTTTTGACTCATAAAAAGTACCGACGAGACCCCGTTTGGATACCGCTTATATATATACGTTTGCCTACAGGGACTGTACTATACGCTGGCAAATTTTTAGACCTGTACCATATACCCAAGTTCCGGAACCGGGGTAGGTTTTTTTCGCCCCAAAAATGGGGTGGGTTTTTTCCCCGCCTGCTATACAAGAGTACATTATGCTCCATATCAAGGGCGTACCCAGGGGGAAGAATTCCCCCCGAAATTTTTCCCCACTGATTTTTTACATAAGGGCCCCCCCTTTGGTTTTTATGGTCCGGCCGGAAAAATTTTCTGATACGTCTCCAATTGAGCAAATTTGGTCTAAAAATAAAAAAATTGCCCCTAATTTTTTTCTGGGGGCTGCGGCCCCCAGACCCCTGCGACTTTGTGGCTTACTATTCCTTGTTATTATTTTTCATCAAAGCCTATTCATCAAAGTGCATTGTGCTGCAATTTCATGTCTACACGTGTATATTATGCTACATTTACATGTGTAATGCACTGTCTGATGTAACGTTCCCATCCGTTGTTTTAAATTTTGTCGGAAAAAATGTCTGATACGTCTCCAGTTGACCGAAGACTTCCGCCGCCAGACCCCCGCAACTGTGTGCCTTGCCTTGATAGAAGTTGCAGATTTTAGAGGGTATCCCGGAGTCAAAAACAGTAAAGGTGTCTAGCCGCCCCCAGACTCCCGCAACTATGCATTTGTATTCTACTGTATTTGTAATGGTAGAGGCGGGGTCGCCCCCCCCCCCCCCGGAAAAAATTCCTGGATCCGCCTCTGATATATTTGAAAACATATGATAAAAATTAAAAATATGAAGAAATCTGCACATATTCTGAAAATGTGCATATTAAATATATATGTACATACATATTTAATATATAACGGGATCATGAATCTTGTTGAATCCAAAGGATGACATCCCTATCGTCTTCAACACCAGTACGATTTTGCATCATCTTTACCGTTGATGTAAGCTGCAAAAAAACTTCAATGATACCAAAATTAATGACAGAATCACAGAAAAATGACGAAAAAATACAGAACGCTGAAAAGAAAGTGTTTCAAAAAATAGTAAAAAGTTAAAATGCAGTTACAGAGTCAAGACACAATTTCTATGTCTATATGTGTTTTTGCCAAATTTTAAGCAAAACAATTTACAAAAAACAAAAAAGTTACAAAAAAATTACAAAACGTTGAAAAGCATGCCATATTTTTCGAAAAATCGACAAAAATTAAAAATACAGCTATTTCAAAGTCAGGATGCTATTTATGTCTTGAAATGTATTTTTGCCAAATTTGAAGCAAAAAAATGAAATTTCTAAAAATTACAAAAAAATTACAAAAAAGTTACAAAAATATTACAAAAAAATGACAAAAAAGTTACAAAAAAATTACAAAAAAATGACAAAAAAGTTACAAAAAAATTACAAAACGTTGAAAAGCAAATATTTCAAAAAATCGAAAAAAATTAAAAATACAGCTGTTTCAAGGTCAGGATGCCTTTTTTATGTCTTGAAATGTGTTTTTGCCAACTTTGAAGCAAAAAAATAAAATTTTTAAAAATTACAAAAAAATTACAAAAAAATGACAAAAAAATTACAAAAAAGTTACAAAAAAATTACAAAAAAGTTACAAAAAAATTACAAAACCCGTTTTGTAATATTTTTGTAACTTTTTTGTAACTTTTTTGTAATAATTTTTTTCCTCCCCCCTGAAACAGTATTTACAGGAATAGTATTTTGGGCAACTTTCCTTCAAGAGAATGATAGGTCATTTTTGCTGTTTTTTTAAGCAAAAAAATTTGAGCATACATGTATAACGGGGTTACAATTTTGGGGCGGCCTATCAGGCTATCCGGATCAAGTGTAGTTGGGGGGGGGGGGGAAATAGTGGACCTATTTTTTTGAGTAGAGCACCTTGAGGGAAGCATTTTTTGTAATAGAACCCCTATCCACAAATTTGGATTTTCTGAGCTATGACCCCTTGAAAATTGCATTTTCAGTGTTTTTGGAAGTGAACGTAGGCCAAAGTTCGAAGCCAAAAATGGCTATTATCTTTGTTTTTGGATAGTTTTGAGTGCGTTATGATGTTTTAAGGCATCGTCTAGGCTTAGTTGGCAGGATTCTCTAGGCTAAGCTGGCAGGATTTTTTCTGAAAATTTCGATTTTTTATTGCCTAAGCCTGAGTCTAAGCCTAAGCCTGAACCAGGCGCGGATCCAGAAATTTTCAAAGGGGGGGGGGGCCCTACCTCGGGTGACGACCGGGGGGGGGGGGGGTAGCGAGCGATCTGTCTTATGTAAAAATAAAAATTTGTCAGGCCATTATTTTAGCGCATTATTTTAGCGTGCTGAAATGTTGGAAGTTACCAAGATATTCCCGATCGCGGGGGCCTGGGGGCAGCAGTCCCCAGAAGCCAGATCCTTTTTAGAATTTTGAAATGCAATTTGCATTGAAAATGTATATATATATTTAAACTACACTTGTCGAGAAACGAGTACATATGCGGGGGTCTGGGCCTGGGAACGACAGCCCCCAGTAGAAGCTACATTTTTAGAATTTTGATTTTACAATATTTTGTAATGGGTTAGAATGCACTTTGAATGCATTTTAAACACTCACAAACACCTTACACACGCCAGATCACTAAATCACACGGTTGCAGGGGTCTGGGGGCGGCAGCCCCCAGAAAAAATTAACAATTTTTAGACCGATTTTGGTCAACTGGAGATGTATCAGAAATTTTTTCCGACAAAAATTAAAACAAAAGAAATGGTAACGTGATATCAGAAGGTGTATTACACAAGTAACCTTAAGCCTAAGCCCAAGCCTAAATTAAGGCCGAGTTTGAATTTGGTAAAAAATTGGGCGTTTCTCATGAATTTCTTCCATTTTTTCTGACGGAATGGGGTCCAAGAGCCTTTGTATTGGTTCTAAAAAATTGTAAACATTATTTTGACTCTATTTAAGCACGTGTCGAACGAGAAAAATAATTGCGAAAACGTTCCTCACTGTGGGTTCAGATTTCGGGGGGTCCTATCCTATCTCAGAAAATCCAAAAAATGAAGTAGGGGTTCTTGAAGCAAAAATGCTTCCCCCAAGGTGCTCTACTCAAAAAAATAGGTCCACTATTTTCCTCCCCAACTGCATTTAACCCCATTATTCTGACTCCATTTGAACACGTTTAAAACGGAAAAACGCGCGTTTCCGAAAAATAATTTCAAAAATATTTCTTATATACTGAGGGCTCAAATTTCGGGGGGTTGTATCTCAGAGTATCCAAAAAATGAAATAGTGGTTTTTAGAAACAAAAATGCTTTTCCCAAGATGATCTACTAAAAATAGGTCCACTATTTCCTGCCAACTGCATTTAACCCAAAAAACATACATAAGATGTTTTTAGGCAATGAAGAATGTATATTAGCTGGATTTTTTTTCTTGCCTTCAGCTGCTCCCATCCACTAAAACGTAAATCAAAACACTTAGTGCTGACGGTCACCCAAGATGGCAGTGGCACCGCAGCTATTTTTTTTGAAACTTCTAGCAGGTTGACATTGACTTATCTTTTTTAGTGGTGACCTAGAAGCGTGAATATGGCAGGGACAGGAGTGCTGCCATTTATTCGAGGAATCGATTTGTCCAAAAATGATCTTTCGGTGCGTTGATTGTTGTATTGGTTCTGTATTTTTGTACTAAGCACTGAGCTGTGTGTAATACGTATATATATATTACGTGCGTTTTCAGTGTTGTTGGCTATTTGCAAAAATAAACAACCGAACTTTTTATTGAGTTAGTTTATTTATTAAACAATTTATTATTATGCGAAGCACAAACTATTATGAAAATACCGTTTGTTGCGAAAAAAATAGTATATATAATTGTAATAGTATATTATAATATTTTTTGTTTCAGTGTGATCGATTTCCTGTCGAGGCAGCTCAGATGATTGGATTACGATGGTTAAAACTAGATAATGCCAAATTAGATAAGGTATATATTGTTATTAGTCTTATAGCTGGTTCACACCTGTATTTATGAATGTAACGTCGTTAATAGATGTGTGATAGCCTGTGAATGGAAATGTTGTACTTGTAATTGGTGTAACGTGTGTTTGTGGGGCCAGGCATAAGGAACTCCTTGATTAGATCATCAGATGATCTTGCAAAAATACTGTTACGTGTCCTCATACGATAGCACGGGGGTCCAGCACCTGGTAGTACCGAGACGACTAAATTTGCAATTTCTAATAAATAAAATTTACGAACGAATTTAAGAAATTTTCTGTCAAAACACCGTTTTTAAACGTTTTTGGGCGTTTTTAAGTCTGTAATTTGAAACATTTTTGCAAAAATTTAGTTAAAAAATGAATATATTTTATAGAAATGCCCATATTTAAGAACACATTTTATAGAAATTTTGCTTGCCCAGTGCCCTTGTACCTTGGCTCTAATTTTGCTTGTCCGTGTACCAAAATAAAAAATTTAGGGGGGGGGGTGCTGAACACCCCATTCCCGCAAGTTAAGCTGTGCGTGTCCTATAGGAAGAATCATCTTCGCGCATTCACACGAGCTAGACGTGATATTCGTAGTATATACGCAGTTTATATGTGCGCTACTGAGCAAAAAATATGTTGATGTTGCAGGTTCCTGAGCAGTTGTCTCGTTTGAAAGCTTTAGAGCGTCTGCAGATGGTTGGCAACAACCTGACAAGTGTTCACGGAGAGCTTTCTGACCTACCAGCTTTAAGATCCGTCATTATGCGCAAAAATCAAGTTAGTATATATCGTCAGATTTTTGTACAGCATCTCTATTATATATAGTCTTCGGTTTAAAGGAACAGATCTGGTCTGTTGCATATATATATATTTATAGATTTTGGTGAAATTTCTGTACTCTCCAGAAAATTTTCCTCTCATCACTTTTTAATTTTAGCATTTTTTAACAATTAAATGCTGCTTAGTGCGTGGTGACGTTGAAACAATCAAAATAACGTGTGTGAATGAAAATTTTTTTCAGATTAAAACTTCCGGCATTCCCGATGATATATTTGACATGGAGGATTTGACAATAGTGGATTTTTCACACAATCAGCTGCGCGAAATCCCAGCGCAGCTGTCGCATGCCAAAGCCACGATTGTACTGAATCTCAGCCATAATAACATTGAGTCTATACCAAATCAGGTTTTTGTGCAAATGACCGATGTGCTCTACTTGGACTTGTCGCACAATAAACTGGACATGTTGCCGCCTCAAATTAGACGATTGATTGATTTGCAGGTATATATTTACTCATTTGAGGTGATTTGTTTAGACTGTGTGTGAGGGTTTTTGGTAATGCTTAAATTTCTTTGCATTTATACTGTCTCCATAAAAGATGCTGTTGTTTATTGCTCAGGCGTCAGCCTAGCGTCTATATCTGGTTCCAAAAGAACCTGTGTCGCCACAATTTCATATTAAGATTCTCAAGTTAATAATTTTTGATTTTTAATTTTTAAGACTAATTTTTCATTGTAATTTCTGATATAATTTATGATCTATTATTCTATTGTGACTTTGTTTACGTCTGTCACACGTCGTATTGGGTGACAGGGAAAATTAGAGTGGAGGGCGCTGTTAACCTTTGTAGGTGAACCGTAAGGATGTACTTATTCTGCCAGTACTCAAACTAAAAGTTTTGAAAGCACTAAACCCTAAAATCTAACTAAGCGTTTTTTGAGGATTTGAGGACAAGGGGGAGTGAATTTTGCGGTCTGGGACAGCACTTTAATATTTTTCAGGTTCTGTTGCTCAGCGATAATCCACTGCAACATTTTCAACTCAAACAATTACCCTTCATGACCTCCTTACGGGTGCTGCACATGCGCAATACGCAGCGAAGCCTCACCAATATACCGCCTACCCTGGATAATCTAGTCAATTTAGAAGATGTGGATTTCTCCTGCAACGATCTGCCTTCTGTGCCTGATGCCCTGTTTAAGCTGAAAAACCTGCGGCGACTGAGTGTCAGTGATAATCAAATCGAAGATCTGAATGCTTTTACAGAGTCGTGCTGGGAAAAAATGGAGGTAAAAAAATTGCGTATTGGTATTGGGAATATATCTTGTTTGGATTTTTTTTTAAAGTTTTGTTTTTCTTCGGTCACGGCAAAAAAACGTCACCTTGTAAAGATATCAATTTAAGACGTTAACCTTATTGTTTTTTGCACTAATAAAGGGCATGTATCACTAACTGTGGCTTAGTTGCACACCAATTGGTAGTTGGTAATCACACCCTGTTTATGTAATCCGCTTGCGTAAATAACGGTTTTAAGATTAGTTTGCGTAATAAGTTATACAAAATTTTTGTTAATGGATTGTTTTGTCTGCTGCGTTTTAGGTACTAAACCTTTCCAGAAACAAGCTGAAAACCTTGCCAAGCTTTTTTGGTCGCATGGTGAATTTGCGCAAACTGTTTGTCAACAATAATCTGCTGGACTTTGAAGGCATACCGCCTAGCATCGGGAAATTGGTGAAACTGGAAGTCTTTCATGCGGCCTACAATAACATCGAGCTGGTGCCCGAAGGCCTGTGTCGGTGTGCCAAGCTAAAGCGAGTTAAGCTGAACAATAATCGCCTGGTCACCCTGCCAGAGTCGATTCATCTGTTGCCCGACATTACTGAGCTGGATTTAAGACACAATCCTGACCTGGTGATGCCGCCCAAGCCCTCAGAAGCCCAGCGAAAGGCCAATCTTGCCTTCTATAACATTGACTTTAGCCTGGAGCATCAGCTGAAAGTGTCCGGGGCTCCGTATAGTCCGGGGTCGAGTATTGGCTCCAGTCCGGTGCCCACGAAACAAGACCCGGTCAGCCGGAAAATCCAGTTTCTGAAACGACGCAAGGGTCAGACTGAGGCCGACTCGGACCAGAAGAAAATCCTGAAAGGAATGACGGATGTGGCCAAAGAGCGCGTTCGAGTGGAGGAACAGATTAAAGATAGTGACCACTTGGGTGAAGTGAAGCCAAAAAAGGTTAGACAGGAAAGAGTAGCTTATGGCGGTAATTATGCGGTGGTCTGAACCAAATGAAAGCAGTTTGCTCTTAATTATGGGCTGTTTTGCCGAATCATTTATAATTTTTTTAAATGAAAATTAGTTTTTGTTTGAGCATGGGCACAATGAGTATTTTTTTCCGAGTTCATGTTTGCGAGTGGATTTTTCTTGCGTTTTAGTTTATGGTGAAATAAATTTAGCTGGAAATTGCACACAATCCCGCATTAGTTTTATATTTTTAGGTGGATGACACAGTGGAAAAACCAGCACTGGATTACAGCGAATTTTTCGATGATACTGCAGGAAAGGTGCCCGGACTGACAGTTTGGGAGATTGAAAACTTTCTGCCCAATCCTTTGGATGAAATATTCCATGGGAAATTCTACGAGGGCGATTGCTATATCATATTGCATACGTTCATTGATGAGAACAGTAGCGGTCAGGTTGATTGGCAAATTTACTACTGGATTGGCGAAAGCTGTACGCTTGATAAGAAAGCCTGCGCGGCCATTCATGCGGTGAATTTGCGTAATTTCCTGGGCGCCAGCTGTCGTACCATTCGTGAAGAGATGAATGACGAAAGTGACGAGTTCCTGGATCTATTCGGCTCTGAAATAATCTACATTGAAGGCCAACGGACGCCCAGTGGATTCTATAGTGTGGAAAAGCCGCCCCATATTTCTAGACTTTTCCGCATTCACCCGTGGGGCAGCCAGGTTCATGTGGAGCCGGTTTTTCTGAGCCCAGATTCCCTGGATCCCAGATTTGTCTTCTTGCTGGACGCTGGCTCAGAGCTGATGGTTTGGTGCGGCCGCAAAAGCATCCTCGTGCTTCGCTCCAAAACCCGCCTCTTTGCTGAAAAAGTAAACAAAAATGAACGAAAAGGCGACTCGAACATCGAAGTTTTCATGGAAGGACACGAAACGGACGTTTTCTGGCATGCTATTGGGGGCGAGCCCGATGAACCCATTGTAGAACATGTGCCCAGTGATTTCGAGCCCACAGCGCCCATTCTCTATGCGGTGAACCTGGGAATGGGCTATTTGGAAATACCGCAGGGTATATTAATTTATTGGAGTTTATAAAATAAAACCATTTTAATATAATGTCTAGTTTCTATTAGAAAAATAATACAAGTTTTCACTTGGATCAAGCAGCTATATTATATTCATATGAATAAGATTATTTTCAGTAGATTTATTAATTATTTGGTTAATAACAGTGTATCGGGTGATCATCAGTTACGGTATTAAGATTTACTTAGCGACATTATTAACAACTTAAAGACATTACTGCACGTATTATTAATTACATTATTTATAAAAAAATTAGTCGTCTGCCTGACGTCTGAGAATCAAGCAGAGACGGACAGTGCTCCGCCTGTGAATTCTTTTGAGTATTGAAATGTTTCAGTGGAAGTCAAACACGGTCAGTTGAAGCAGTCCACGCTGCAAAGCAAAAGCGTGTACATTCTTGACTGTCATTCCGATCTGTTCATTTGGATTGGAAAAAATTCCACACGTTTGGTTCGTGCAGGTACGAGTATATATGCTTTTTTATGAACTGTTCTAGTGTTGTGTTACATGATTAAAAATTTCTGAATAACCTTTTTTGTAAAAAAATGTGGCACATAGTCCTGCTTTTTTATTTTTTTGTCATGTTGCACCACTATCGCAGAAACTTGAAAATATTTTCGTCATGTTGCACCACTATCCCAGAAACTTGAAATAATTACTGTTTTTCCATATTTAAGAAAAAATTGTGATGTCTGACAGCAGTGCGTCTTCATGTATTGTCTGGAACTGTGGTGGCGTACAGGTTCTTTATGAAATGTATGTAACGTTGACTGACGTCCGAGTAGTAGACAGACAGACAACATTTGGCGTGAAAAATGATCAGTAACTGTGCCAAATATTTACAGACGAAAAAACGCTAAAAATGTTTACTGCCAACAGAAAAACCCTTGTTTTTTGGTCATATTTTTAGCTGGCCTAAAAGTAGCTGCCGAATTTCTGGCCATCATCGAGCGACCAGAGTTTGCCATGATCAATCGAGTCTGCGAGGGCACCGAGTCCATGCTGTTCAAGTCCAAATTCATCGGCTGGGACGACGTGATTGCCGTGGACTTCACCCGGACTGCGGACAGCGTCCAACGACGAGGGGCGGACTTGAATGTGATACTGGAGCGGGATAAGATTAAGACGGACTTGGCGTCCTTGTTTTTAGGTTAGCCTGCAAGTTGTTTTGGTTAAAAATGGAGATGGGCATTCAGGCTCGGAGTTAGCCATAATATTAAGGGTTTTTATTTATTATTACGGGCCACAGTTATTAAGTTCGATTCCTAGTATGGAAACGCAGAGATTAAATTTTTTGTGTGATTTCAAATTGAGGTTGATTTATTTCTAAAGTTAGCACACTCGTCAGATATGTTACAAATATTCTACATGAAAAAATTTGTAAAACGTCTTCGATGATCGTAGATGATGTCATGCGTTAATGTTTTAAAATAATTAATTTGGCTGCTAAGAAGAAAATATCAGTTTTGTGCATTCCTTCTGGTTTATGGTTTGTCAACAATTTATTTATTCTCTATTCAGATGCATCTCGAGTCTCGACGTTAATGAGTGGAATGCATAAAAGCGGTCTTAGCTCAGCCTTGCTAAACGCAGTGCAAGCGCAACATTCTAACCTATGTAATACGTGTAGAATTTTTCGTTACGACGTTCGAAATGGCTGAAATAGAACGCCTTAGACTGGTTGTAACGTTAGACTGGCTTTGTATGCTTTCCACCCAATAAGTCGGTTTCTGTTTTTATCCGTTCCGTAACTTTTTTCAGATCGCCAACCCATGATTCCCGACGACATGGCCGACCAGCAAATGCAAGAGTGCAACGAAGATCTGGACATGCTGGAGCCGTTTGTGCTGGAGGGCAAAAAGTTTGTGGCCCTGCCCAAGGAGGAGTTCGGCATATTCTACACCATGGACTGCTATGTGTTCCTCTGCCGCTACTGGGTGCCGCCGGAAGAGGACGAGGAAGGACTGGTGGACAATGCCCCCGCAACGGGTGGGGGTAGGAATAGTCTTATGCTTATTCATTGTGGACTGGAATAGTCTTGTGTTTTCTTCATTATGCACGTTTTAGAGATACGCATAATGCATTCGTATCACTTTTTAATACGACATAAATGGTCAGAAAGAAATTGTAGCGATTAGAAAAAGAAGTCTGACTTCTAAGTCGAAAGGCTTCATTGTGGGTCCTTTCACATTGAAAGTGGATGGCAACCGGAGTATGTTCAATTTGATTATCAGGGACTAATCATTTTAATTCCTATAATAGTTTTTCATTATTTAGTTTACAAAAAGTCACAAAAAATGTCTTTCTAAGAGTCCGAATCAGGCCAGTTTTATTTGAATAAAACGGCCCGAAGCAGCCAATGATGTTAGGTAAAAGGTCTGATGCAACAATGTCCATACATGTGAATGTGCATGCCATTTAGCGAATAGTTGTGTTAGAAGGAACAGTTGTGGCTTCGTGCAATAGCTGTATCCACAAGTAGCAACTAAAAATTAATTTGGTCGATGTCTCGCTGTATTTACTGCTATGAAGGTTAAGCAGTAAATCTCGGGAATGTAAATTCAGTTGACCTACATTCGGCAAACAGCTAGATATTTTTTAGAATTGAAAAAAATAGTCTCAGTTAGTCTTTGAATTCTTTGGTTTCAAAAGTTTTTCGAAATTTTAAATTTGGCTTAAAGTTTTTCTGAAAGTAAATTTTCAAAAACTGGCTGGTTGCTCTTTCGGTAAAGCACTTTCACGGACAATTGTCTGCACATGACAAATAGTTTTCAATCTGAGGCTGCTTTATTTGGATATCACTGCTTAAATCATACTTTACTAGTTACTACCGTACATAATATGTCTATTCTGCTAACGAAAAGTCTGCCAATACCAATCCCAGCTTCGCTTTTGTGTTTCGTGTGGTGAAGTTGTTTTCAGTAAACATGAAATATTTTATGCTGCGATATTACGTCATAATTAGTATCATAGGAAAAAATAAACGCAAAATAACAGAAAACAGACAAAAATATAGATGGTTCGATTTCATTTAAAAAGTAGTACTTTTCTGGGTGAATTGACATATTAATATAGATGGCGTCAAGTTTTAATGTATGATCTGACCGACGGCTTTTAATGGTGATTTTTTTGTAAATAGTATAAAAGCTACACGAATACCAATACAGCTTCATTCTGTGTTTCAGGCGGGGAGCAGGACGGTGTGGACGATGAGCAGCAGGATGACTTTCAGTGCGTGGTCTACTTCTGGCAAGGCCGAGACGCGTCCAACATGGGCTGGCTGACTTTCACGTTCACGCTGCAGAAGAAGTTCGAGAATCTGTTCAAGGACAAACTGGTGGTCGTGCGGATGCACCAGCAACAGGAGAACCAGAAGTTTTTGTCGCACTTCAAAAAACAATTTGTCATTCGTCGTGGCCGACGCACTATGGCCATTTGGCCGGGTATGCGGCGGTGGTCGGAGTTTTTTCACACCCGATCCAACGGCAATGCCATTTGCACGCGCACCATTCAGATTGACTGCAATTCAGCCCTGCTGAATTCTGAATTTGCCTATATTCTAAAGCTGCCCTATCAAATCCCTGACGATGACGGCAATAAGGGCCGGATGTACATCTGGATCGGCCAAAAGTGTGGCAAAAATGAACAAGAAGTGGCCAAAACGGTTGGACAAAACCTGCTGAACAGTGATAATTATCCGATGGAAACTGTGGCTGAAGGCAAAGAACCGGAGGAATTTTGGACTGCTCTCGGCGGCAAAAAGCCTTACGAAACTGACGCCGAGTTTATGCGCTTTTCCAGACTGTTTCGATGCACTAATGAGAAGGGATACTTTGCTGTGTCTGAGAAAACGATAGATTTTTGTCAGGTCAGTTTTTGGTAGGAAAAAAATTGTACTTGGTTTATTAAAAAAATTGTCATAATGAGAATTTTGTGCATAATATAAAGATTTTCTTAATGAATAATTGAATTTTGATCAAATTTTTTAAATTAAATTTTTGAATAATTTTAATTGCATTATGTTTGTAAATTTGAATTGCAGGACGATCTTGACGACGACGATATCATGATTTTGGACAACGGCGACCAAGTTTTTCTCTGGGTGGGATCAAATTCGTCCGAGGTGGAAGTCAAGTTGGCTTATAAATCTGTACAGGTCAGTGTTGACGTAACGTAATAATTGTTTCTGAAAACAAAAGGAGTTATTAGAGCGTGAGGAATAGTTATGCGTCTCGGAAAATACTAGTTTTAATCCTTGATTGAAATCCTTGAAAATACTAGTTTTAATAGACGTTGTATGATGTATTGTAAGGTTGTCCGTGGCGTATTTAATATCTCTAATGCCTATGCTTTATTTAACTTTATATATTATTTAGTGCTTTTCGTTTAATCTTGGTCAAAAATTGGCACATATGCCTTCAGTATGCTCCATTTACTAAATTTGTAGTTCTTCTTTTATCAGTTAAAATTAAGAGACCACAAAATATCTAAATAACTTGTATTATGCTTTTTCGCTTTTTGTGACCCGAATGGGTCATGTGTGTGTGTGCTTTTGCTGTTTTCAGGTATATCTGCAACATTTGCGATTGAAGCAGCCAGAAAGACCACGAAAACTGCTGCTTACCCTGAAAAACAAAGAATCTAAGCGTTTCACCAAATGTTTTCATGGCTGGGGAAAACACCGACTCCCACCAGAATAGTAGTCTTTTTCCACTGACTCCGAACCTAGCTTATTCAGACGGTCTGAAAGGATGTCTGATTCAGACCAGTTTATGATGGCTAAATATGATTGCCTTATTTATTGCTCGAATACAGATAATATACGCATGTATGAGTATGATACTGTATATTATTGTCTAATGTATCTTTTGTGTAAGTAAACTAAGTGTTTTTGTATATTTAAGCTTTATAAATTTTGTCATCAACTTTTATTACTTACTGTCAGACTTTGATTCTTTATTATTGTGCCAACTGTCAATGTTTGTTTGGGTGCTTTGCTAGAATTATTACCTGTTATGAAACTCAGTAAGAAACTTGAGCATAAGTAAAAGCATTTTGAAAATTTATATTATTATTTGGCGTGTAAATTTGCTGAATTTTGTGAATTATAATATTTTAAACAAAATTATCATTATAATTCTTCAATGTTAAGTCACTGATCAAACTTTCTTTGTGAACAATGTTTTTTTATTGAACGTTTGTTTTATATTGAGCATTTGGAAAGAAATGAAAACGAGCTTTCTTTGCTTGTCCGTAGCTGTTTTTTTGCTTTAGTTTAGTACATTATTAATTATCTTGCTCATTGTTAAATCTATGCAACTATGTTATATTGGCCAGTAATTGTTTTTTATTCTTCACGTAGATCATTGTTATTATGAAATTTTTTGCTCTATAATAAAAATTAGCAAAGTTTTCTCTTATCAATCTAGTTATGACTAGTTGTTAGAGTGATTAATTTTTTAATAAGTTTTTTAAACGTACATACAACTTTTAAGTCTGAATTGACTGTATTGTGTGTGATCTACCATTATTTAGTGCTGAAAAGATACGAAAGATGATTGTAATAACTGTACTTAATACTTAAAATAACGCAGCTGTTCTGTTATGTTATTTTGTAGTCACCCTGTACGGGTTCGCTTTATGTAAAATCTTTGATTCTTTGCATATTATATCTGAATCGTGCCAAAATTTTTGATTATAGTTTTTCGTATTTCCTAAGCTATTTTATTTTTGTCATTTTTTAAGCTTTTAAGTATCGGTCGAGTATTCAAAACATTGTGTGGCTCTTCTGTTTTTCAAAAAACAAACTAGTATAGACGCTAGTTAATTGGTTTATCACGCCAATTTTTTACAGGGTATAGACAGGCGGACACAAGTATGAACCGTAGTTTTTTTGACTGTGAAAAGCTAAAAACTTGTTTTATAAATTTTATTCTGTAGTAATTAGTTAAATTAGTTACATTGAAAATACAGGATTTGTCTGAGTTTATTCATCAGTTCTGCTTTGTTGTTATAATAAATAACTTGTTGTATTTTATAGGATAGTAGTTAATAGTTGTTTATTTATACTCTTGTTTTGAGTGCAATTTGTATGAATAAAAGTTTTCAGTCTTTATTTTTGTTTAGCTTTTTTCAACTGAATAAATCATGATCAGCATGTAAATGCTTTTACTGTATATTGGCCGTTGGATATTGAAAATCTTTGGGTCCACTGCGTAAGGGCCGCCTAGAGATAAAGTTATTATCTGGTATAAATTACAGGGGTATAGTCAAAACAAAATTTCGTTTCAGGCAGGATTAAATACCATTACTCGTCACGACGTATATAACATTAACCAAGGTTCCTTGCACTGGGTCTCTGCACATTCGTATTGACTGACTAATTTGTAGCACTGTAAGGCTCGATTCATACTTACAGCCGTATGTCCGTTCTGCGGGCAAAATGACGAAGTAATGACGTCACAGGCGCTGGCTGATCCACTGCACTAGGCTGCTAGTGACGTCATTCTGCCGGCTTAACGGACATACGGACGAAAGTATGAATCGAGCCTTTACAGCCGTACTATGTCCGTTCAGCCTGCACAATTCGTCACTAGCAGCCTAGTGCATTGGATCAGCTAGCGCATGTGACGTCATTATTTCGTCATTTTGTCGGCTGAACGGACATACGGCGCTAAGTATGAATTGACCCTAAGGCGTAATGTAGGTTTGGTTAAATCGGTTTGGATACTTAAAAAACGAAGCTGCTTGCAAAACTCCTTGACGCTTTAAGTATAATATATATTTGTCCACTATTGTGTATGTGAAGATACCTATAGAGTTCAGGTCATATCCCAAATGAGATTTAGCTGAAGGTATTAATTTTATTGGATTAATAAGTAACACAGCACAAATTTAGAATAACAAGCTGAAAATTGAAACGTGTAGACGATTTTAAAGTTAGACATTGTTATGTTAACTTGGTCCTAACTCTTAAGTTTTTAATGAAACGTAAACTGTTTTCCGTTAATCCAATTGAACATGTCTAACATGCCTATGTCTTCTAGAAACGACCCTTTTGCTGTTGCTGTTATTTTTAGTGCTGCCAGCTTTAATGCGTTCATCAGCGCTCATTGATGTCCAAATTTTGCCCCTATCTTCCTGGCGGTGCCAGCTTGATTGAAGATCTTGACAGTGCGTAGATTTCGTTATTCGTTATAATAGATTTCGGTTTGAGTTGACTTTTGTTGATTTAATCAGAGTAAGCTTTGATTTGACTTTGACATGGAGTCAGCGCTGAGCTCCTGTAATAAGTAATGGTCCTGTTGAAGACAGTCCAGATAACTAGCGTCTCACACTTAATAACTCTGATTTCAAAAATGAAAAAAACAAAAGTTGGTCTCAGCTTTTTTTACTCTGTCTTGGTGATTTTCTTGTGCAATTTTAGCGAAAATTCTATACGCGCCGTAACACAATAACTCACTTTGGGTCAATCAATTGACGCTAAGTAGACTAGTGAATGTTTCAGAGAAACTATTGGTGGTACTTCGTGATGGTCGAACGCTGATCGGTTATTTGCGAAGTATTGATCAGTTTGGTGCGTTTGCAGAGTTTTGATTGAATTTTGGGTCTGATTTTATGATATGGCGTCAACGGGCTTGATTGATAACCAGTATTGTACATTTTAAGTCGCTCGAGATAATACCCTCTCTGGACCGGATTATTGAAATATCAACTAAACTAACGGTCCGGTGGCTTAGCGCAGACCAGGTCTGGTTATTTTTCTCTTTTCTGCTGACTACAACTTCCTTTCCTGCAGTGGGAAAAATAATCTAAAAATTGAGCAAAAAATAATTAGTTGTGAAGTTTCCGTGAATATTTTTTATTTTTCATATTTTCAGCTAATCTCGTCCTGCACGAAACCATTGAGCGGATTCATGTGGGTAACAAGTATGGGGACATTCCTCGGGGTATATTTTTGATACGTGGAGAAAATGTGGTGCTCATCGGAGAATTAGTAAGTTTCATATTATTACGGCAAGATTTGAATACGCGTGAAGAAGTCTACCAGTCATTCAAGGTGAAGTTGTTCGACTTATCTAGATTAATTTTGGATGGTTCTTTACGAGCACGCCTTAGTGCATACCTTTGTCCATGTTAG
The DNA here is from genome assembly GCA_030248245.1 of Trissonchulus sp. WLG1_4. Classification (NCBI taxonomy): domain Eukaryota; kingdom Metazoa; phylum Nematoda; class Enoplea; order Enoplida; family Ironidae; genus Trissonchulus; species Trissonchulus sp. WLG1_4. The sequence goes on from JASANF010015917.1 coordinate 51,648, forward strand.
TCTGTCTCGTGCTAAACGAAATATATGTTTAAAACCGTTGTATAGCACTTTTTTGCCATATAAGTAGTTTGGCAATAGAGACAGAAATTTCGGTCTTGGCTAGGCAAAGGCGAAACTACCGGTTCAAAAGTTGTAGTCCATGTCTTTTTTATTTTTTAGTTAAATCTAGTAAAAAATAAGTTGTTTTTAATTTTTTTTCAGGATCAAGCCAAAGAGAAAGAGTGCACGCTGGAAGAAGTGTCAGTGGATCAAATCCTGGAAGCTCAACGAATCGACAATGAAGTGAAACTGAAACTGGCTGAGGCTAAGGAAAAAGCCCTGAAAGAACGGGGATTTGTCACTCATGCCGATGCTCTGCAGGATGACACTTACTGATTAATACTTATTGCTTACTTATTAAGTTATAGGTTGTAAATTGAATTATGAAGCATTGCTTATTATCAGGTATTATTAGTTTAGTACCCATACAAAGATCTGCATTGAAAATAGCAGTGCGATGATTAAGAATGTAAAAGCATGGTGTTAGACTGTTACTGCTAGAAAGTGATAGAAAGAGTAAGCTAGAAATATGAGTTCGCTTGGTTTCAGCGAGATACTAAATACTAAGTAGTAAGCCCTCTTGGTGTGGTATACGCTTGTACTGCTGATTTGTCATTGTGATATTGTGCATATTGTTTTGTTGTCCATGCTTCATGTTTTGCAATAAATAATTGTGGTTTCGATGTTATTTTTGCAGTAAATCTCAGTAAAACTGCCTATGACTTAATTGATGATAAAACGAGTAATTACATAATTTTTCAAGTAGACAATCTACCGGGCGATTTTTACTCAAGAAGTAAACTGTTGTAGTTAAAACTCGAGCTGGCTGTGTCTTAGGGCCGATTCCAAATTTATTGCTTAAACAGATTAGATTAAAATTTGCTTAATGATTCAGCTCAAAATTAAGTTATGTACATTCACAATGTTTTTGCACTCACGGCAGCTGGTATAAATACTCTGTACGGCGAATTGTGATGGGTACGCAGACAGTGTCATAAGTTACTGGCAAAACTTTGACTCACACAGATACCATTGCCAGTACCAAATAACAGAGAGAGTAGTAAGGTAAATTTGGTCAGTATCGTTTGATTAGTCAAAAGGTTCAAAGTGCGTTGTCGTCACGTATATAGCCATAGACAGACACAACTACTGTGCTATCACCATTATCCGTGTATTCTGTGATGTAACTGGAACCTTTGTTGAATTTTTTAATACAAAATGTTGCCAGCTATGAAACCAGTAGACTATGACGAGTTGACGAGTTGTCCAAATAAACAGTTATCAAAATTGCGATAGGTGCAGTGTTTTTTTTAAATTATTATAACGAGGCTTTGAGTCGGGCTATATGCTTTAGCAAATGCTCATAGCTCAATATAGTTTTTGTGCGTTTTGGCTCACTATAACGTGGACATGTCTATTGTTCACAAATTTTGATATTTGTATTTGTGAGTTTTCGTTTCGAAACAAATATATGCTTTTTGTACTTATTTCGACCGAAAACGTTCAACAATTATCTAATTGTTTCGCATTTCCCATGGAGTGACGGGTTTTGGGTTTTCATTGTTTCGCTAACAATCATAATCCACAAATTAATTGACCATAAATTTCATATCAACATGAAACTTTCTCTGATTCTAGATCGCCTGGTGCCTTGTGGTGTTGTCAAGGGAATTAATCCAATTAACCCTGATGTAATCTGGCTTGAGACAAATGTACAGTGCTGGAAAAGGGAAGACTACCTTGGCTATGGACAGCAACGGTTGTGCTCAGTCGCGACCCTGTGGCTGTGGGCAAAGTGTGGGCGTGTCTTCTCTACTCACGGGTAATTTATAGGGAAGAAGATTGTTGATTTGATTTTAGGTTTAGGTTTAGGTTAAAAATCAGGTTTAGGTTTTTTGGTTTGTATTTTATATTTACCGCCGTATGTTCGGTCAGCCGACAAATTATGACTAAGGTTGTAGTGGCGATTGGACGAGATTTCGTTGAAGTTTCGTTGTTTCGGTTTCACTTTGACGTTGTTAAAACGATTCCATAAGTGGTGGAGACACCCTGCTTGTCTGAGATTATTTTTTGATTTTTGTATTTTTGCAGGTTGGCTTTCCGTAAATTCAAGTCTAAGGCTAGTCAAATGTATTTATGAATCACAAAATAAAAATACGCTTTTATTAATCTTTTACATTGTGGCATTTTTTCAGATCTCTATCAGATTACGATGTGCTATGGTTACTGGAAGAGCAAAAAACATGAAAGCCTCGCAGTTTTTGATGTGTTTTTTCGAAAAAACCCATTCAAAGTAATATTTTATTGTAGGTATTTTTCTAAAATTTCTCACCTTAATGCTAATATTATTGTAGTCCCAACCGATTCGAACTCCAACTGAGCTCAACATTAGCATGCTTAGTTAAAAGTCAGTTTAGTCTGATTTAAAATCAGTGTGGCTAAACGTTAAGTGCGTCAAGTTCTGAAGTTTAGTAATGGAATTTTTGCGTAGTATTTCCAAACCGCTCTTTTGGACTAAAGTAAACTCGTCTGATTCTAGTCTGGCAAATGATTAAGCTATTTGTTTGTGATGTAGATTTGACGAGTTAGATCCAGCAAATATGGTACTAAAAAGTCTGACCAAAAAATGCTGGCGCCTGAGACAAACAGAAACATGCTATTTTATTACGAATAGAACAAACTGCAAGCATCAGGAGTACACGTGTAGTCAGAAGAATCACGTCACCTGTTTTGTCTCAGGGTTCAGCAATTTTTGTCTGACTTTAGCAGTCATTCAAAGCACTGTTCAGAACCTTCAAGATTTAATGCAGTTTGCGCTTTTCCTAAAACAGCAGTATATTATAGGGCGAATATACGATATTCTGCGGACTAGAAGACTGCTTGCGATTTATCAGATGTTTTTCTTTTGATCAGAAAGGTATTTTTTGTTTATTTGTTTTTTTGCATGTTCGTCAATGTAGGCTGGAACTCATGTTCAATTTTCATTGTAGATTACCTTATGACTTGAATCATATCATTGTAGATTTTTTTAGTAATACTGAGTCAGCTAAATTCCCCAAGAGTATATAATAGTGTCCAGACGTGGACATGTAGCGAATTTTAGGAGGGGGGGGTGCGGGGGAGCAATTTTACAATTTTCTCCTCGTGAGCCACCGAGTTTGGCCCCATGAGCAACCTTCAGAACATGGGGGGGAGGGGTGACGAACCTGTCTGGGGGCGTAGTGAAGTTGCCTTCTGGGGGGGGTCCCCCCCGCGCCCTTGCCCTTGTATGATAGCGTCTCACTCTTATAGAAGAAGAAGATTATATACTTCTAAATCATTGTGTTGCAGATGTGGACTTTTTGCAATCAGTGCTGCCCGACTCTACGGACCCGGCCTTTTTCGACTACCTCCGCACACTGGACTGTTCCCAAGTGACCGTCTACGCCATCGAGGAGGGCAGGGTGGTGTTCCCGGGGGTGCCGTTGTTGATTCTGGAAGGCCCACTGGCTGTCATTCAGTTGTTGGAAACTACAATTCTTAATTTGATTAATTATGCCAGGTTCGCACACTAGCCTTCTCTATTAACCCTATTAGCTTTGCTCTTATGGCGCATTTGTGTTTTTGTATCAGCTCATGCGCTGTATAGATCGTACGAAGATTACGAAGTGTAAAGAACATATGTACTAAAAGTACGAATAAGTACAATGCTTGTCTATAGGAATGTGATTCAGCGTTATTGTGACTATTTAGAATAGTTCCTCACAATGATGAATTTCCTCACAATTGCAGTATTGCACCTGTTTTTGTTACAATGTGGGGTTTTTTGGTCTTTTTTTGTGCAATTCAGTATCAGTGAAACATTATTATGTAACAACATTATTTTTTGAACTGGAAAAGAATGTGTTTTGCTGTGTCTTTCGTGTCCCTACCCATGATGCGCCCTTCATAAAATTTTGCTAAAAATATGGACAGAACTTTTCTAAAAATGAAGTAGAATACTGTGAGTCAGGTTATTTGTTGTTTAGACACGTATATTAAAATTTTCAAATATCCGCCACCGAGTCCATACACGAGACTGTGTGTACACCTTAGGCATTAATAGTATCCCTCTTCGGTCAATTTTTTTTACCGCCCTCACAGCTGCGGTGTCGCTCGGAAACGACTCAAGCTGTCCTCAGCCTGAGAAGGCCAAGAGGATTACCCGTGGCTTGCCAGCAGGCGTTGCTTCTTTAACATATTATGTGTATATGTGTATGTTTGCCTGGCTGTGGGGGGCCACCAAGTAATCCGAGGTTCACGCGGGAGGAGCAGGAGGCCTGGTTTTACTGGCGGTCCCGTGTCGCCTACCCAGTCACAAGATTCCGATGTCCCATTATACTAGGACAGGTTACGTTCCTATTGTTAGCCCCCTTTTTATGTTTCTGATTAGGCTTGGCTGATTGTTGCATGAGTGTGAGCTTGGGCTATCTTGTGACTGGGGCTCTCCTCGCAAGCCTTTTGGCCTTGGCGCAAGCAACTGAACTCAGGGGAATCCCAAACGTTTTGTGTTTGTGTGGCATTCTTTTATATAATAAAGCATTCAAAACTTACTCGAAAATCACGAGTGTCTTCTTTTGTCGTAGTCTCAGTACTCACCGTTTGTTTAGTTCTTAGGGACGTGCCGGACATCATTTTGGGGTTATACCGAAAGCTAAGCATAAGCTCTCAGAATGTGTCAATTATTTTATCAATAATATATATTACTTATACTAGTCTAGTATAAGTATATAATTCTTTAAACTGTTAGTGGCGGCCATCGGCTCATTCAAGGTCCTCTGTGGTTAATGAAAATTTCAGTTGAAAATGATTAATGAAGTTAGGACAGCAAATTAATATAAGGGAAGTGAAGTTTAGCTAAGAATCTTTGCAGTGGAGCAGTTTTTCTTTTTTGCACACAAGAAAACTTTATATAGTACATATGCAGGTATGCAGAACTTACATATATACATTTTATCACATAGACGTAAAGAAGAGACCTTGGACATGTAAAAGACACTAATATCTAGAACTTACTTTCTAGGCATGTGAAAGCAGAAGTGACATAAAGTTTAAATTTTTCTGATTTATCTTAGTCTATGAGGACGGTAGAGTGAAAGAGTGTGAGACATACAAATTGTAAATTCATACACATTTAAAAGTACATTTCATCACATATACAAATAAATAAAACATAAGTGTGGTGATTTACACGTAAAATTAAAAACTCTTAAGCAGTTTATTTTGTATTATGGGTTTATGAAAAAGTCTTTTGAAATGTTAACAGTCAACAATACAGCTTAGAAATACGATTAAAGTGCATGAAGCACAAGAAAACGAGTATAGGTTATAAAGAATTGAGGACCCCCAATTTAACGGGGAGATCCGCATATATGCTTGAGCTATTCGGCCAAGTATATATGCTTCTTGTAGGAACCGCCTTGCTCCCCTCGGTCAATTTAAATCTTTAATTCATGAAAACGGGTACAACATGTATTTTTTGTTCCAGCTTAGTTGCCACAAACGCTGTTCGTTTTCGACTAGCTGCCAATCCGGGCTCGAAACTGATCGAGTTTGGTCTACGCCGTGCTCAGGGTCCCAATGGAGCTTTGACGGCTTCAAAATACTCCTACATTGGCGGTTAGTGGGCTGAAAAGTATTGACAGAGGCCATTTTATAGACATCCGGCCAGTTGAATTGGTGCACCTTCCTTTATCAGAAACATTGCTTTTTGATGGGTTAGATTTTTTGAGTCATTTGTAGCAGAAACACTGCGACAGAGTTTTTTTTAAATGTTTGATGAAAGGGTGACAGCTTTATGATCTCAGTGGTGGAATGCAAAAATCAGTCTAACGCTAAAACCAGTCCTTAGACGTTCTGTTTCAGTACAAGTTATACGTTCAACTTTTTCCAGAATACCTACCACATGAACGAATTCCTTATTGTTTCTTCTAGCTACTGGTCACTTTACGTTATGTTCCGTGTGAACGAACCATACGTTGAACGGGGTCAAAATTTTATTGGGGGCTCCGGTCAAATTTTTGGACCCATTCCCTTATCGGACAATATGTATGGTGAGAACTTTTTCCAATCGACTAAGAATGAATCCAACAGCTTGTTTAAGCTATGTGTTCTGGGATTGATAGTTGTGTTCAAGCAGCCATGACGAATTGTTTTTCCATTTTTATGTTGCCATTTAGGTTTTCATGGGACGAGTAATGTTCTTGCTGGCAAACTCTACTCCATTCCTGTCCGCGGAACCCACGCCCATTCTTTCGTCAGCACATTTAGCTCACTTGATGATGTGATTAATCACGTATGTCAAGATAGACTTTCTGAACCGGGGCCGGCCCGGTCGTTTTGGAATGGGGTCAGACTAAAAGCCGCTGACTTATTTTAACTCTTTTAGTCCGTTTAACCCGTTAGTCCCACTTGATGATGTGATTAATCACGTATGTCAAGATAGACTATGAGTATTCTTGGTTTACTTAGGACCCATTCTTTTACCGGATTAAAGGGTTGATTTTAATCGGACTAAACGGTAAAAGTTAAACTTAAAAACGCCATTTCAAAACCTCCGGATTAAACGGACTTAACTTTTAAAGATTGGCCGCTAAGCCAAGTGTCGGCCCCGGGCCTGGCTGGGGCCGTTACAGGCGACTTGGGGCCGGCCCGGTCGTTTTGGACTGGGGTCAGACTAAAATTAAGCCGTTGACTTATTTTTACTCTTTTAGTCCGATTAACCTGATTTGCCATTCCTAAACCTCGGACTAAAATAAGTCCAGTTCGTGTAATCAGGTAAAGGAATACGTCCTGAGTGAGTAATCTTGGTTTTTTGTCCACAATCCGGGACTCGTTAATTAGTTTTTTATCAGTAATAATTTATCAGTTATTAGCAGTTGTTGTCAGTGTATTTGGTATTATTTATCAGAATAGCGTTGCACAAAGTTTTGCATTTTTGTGACACTTGAAGGATTTTAAAATGTTATCGAAGGGGTTAAATGGGCGTTTTGAGTAAATGGGGTGACTAAATTGTGACCAAGAGTCACTCATTATGTTCTCTGTAAGAACTAGCTGCCCTCACCCCTGTGCTAAACGTGTAGTGTAGTAAAACAAATATAAGAAAGAAATCTTTTCGGTCGATACAAGCGATCATATATGGCTGAAAAAATCATAGGCGGGAATGGCGTTGTATCTCAAGTCTGACGAAAAAATGCTACACCCTGAGACTAAAAGAAGCACGCGATTTAGTTACGATCAAGAAGAACGAGTTACAAGCATCAAGAGTACAGCGAGTAGTTGCGAAAACTACGCCACCCGCGTTTTGTCTCAGGGTTCAGCCGTTTCTTTATAGACTTTCACTTGTATCAAAGTTCTTGTATCAAACCAAGAGTACATAATTAATTAGTGTCTCACTTTACTATTATGTACTCTTGGTGAAACTGTGCAATTCTGTTAGTTTGTTTCAGTTGCTCACTTCGTCGGACGGCAGTCGCACAGTTGACTTTGTGGATATGACAGCCAAGTATCGTGCGGAGGTCTGTGCCATTCTGCCGCAGGTGATTCCGTCTGAAGTGAACGACGGAGAGCTTGCTGCCTTCATCACCTATGCCATGGCCTTTCCCAATCAATTCACTGCACTCTTGGACACATACGATGTGCTACGGTGGGGCTGGTTTTTGGGTTGCCGACCAATATTGCGAAGCAAAGGCAACCCTATTGTTTCTGTCATGTCTGTTATTAAGATTAATAATCGTAGTATGGCCCTTTTTATGTGTTCGCTATTTCTTGAGGTAATTCTTGAGGTAATTTCTTGAGGTAAGGTAGGCGGTAAAATAATAACAATATAGTAAGTAAGCGCTGCGGTATCTTTGACATCTGAGCTATAACTGACTAGCACCTGCCACCTATGACTTTGACAATAATTCTTATCGTTCTGTAGTTATCACGGTTTATATATCATTTTTTTACATTGGCTTTTAGATAATAAATGTATTTCAGGAGCGGGGTTGTGAACTTCTGTGCCTGTGCACTTTCCCTGCACTATCTTGGCTACAAGGCTCTTGGGATTCGACTGGACAGTGGCGATTTGGCATATTTGTCTAAAATGATTCGAAATATTTTCAGATCGATTGGTGAAAAGTCAGTGATTTTGTTTATATTTTTAAAAGTAATTATCGTAAAGATCTGGCAATTTCCTGGTAATCTTGATTTAATATAAAATTTAGTGATTTAATGATAAAATTATTTATATTATAATATTTACATTATAAAGCCTAAGTCTATAACTTGTTACTGAGACTGTAGAACAGTTTATATAGATTCACACAATGCAAATTTTTGCTTATTAGGAGTTGGCCCGCTAACTTTTACATTCACAGAAGACAAAAGTCGCACAAGTAATACAGATGTAAATGGGAGTCTTTCAATCATACTTTAGCTTTACCTATTCTTTAATACACGCTAATCTTATTGTAAGCTGACATTAGTCGCCTGCGCTAGCTAATTATGATACCTAGCCTGGTATTAAGATGCGGAATGTGGGAATTGAATTTCAGATTTAATGTTTCCTGGTTCAAAGATCTCACAATAATGGCTAGCAACGATATCAATGAAGAAACCTTATATTCTTTACGGGAACAGGTAATTTTAAGAAATATTTTGTATTGATCATTGAAAAGATGTATTTACTGGTGTAATTTCACAAGTCGAGTCCATGATCCACTTATAGGGGTTCTCTGTTGTATACCAATTTCGGCTTTTTATAGTCCGCGTTAACATGTGTCTATTTTTCTGAATGACTGACTCGTGCAAATACGAAAACCAATTTAAATTTTTATTAACTTCTTGTCGTTTTCGTTTTAAAAAAACCACGGTTCATTTTTCATGTAACTACATCAGTCACCTTTTTCGGATTCTCCAGTAAGCACTGTGGCTCGCACGTTCAGTTTATTGGTCAGTCTTTTGCTGTGCTGAAACACTTGACGTTATGTTGTGCATTCAGGGTCATGAAATCAACGCTTTCGGCGTGGGTACACATTTAGTCACGTGCCAAAAACAACCCGCACTCGGCTGTGTTTACAAGGTTTGCTACTTTAGTAGGTCTTTTATAAGTAATGTCTTGAGTTTTGTCTTTTTAGTTTTATTTTTTAGACGAAAGAAAACTTTTATTTGCGCTACAGCAGTGCATAATATGGAGACATACCACAAGGCAGTTGTTGAGCTATTTTTAATTGCTCTATAGCATAGACTATTGTAACGAAATTCTACTAAACATAATACGTAATCTTGCGGTTATTTATTACTTAATCACATTCGTCTTTAGAAATTAGAAGTTACTTCTTGATTATGTATGTAATGCATTAATATACCTGTGTTAATTCGTTAAAGTTTCTGTGTTGAAATGTTCACAAAAGTATTTCGTATGCTTTTTGGCATGAAACTAGTTTGGTGTATGTTTAGCTTGTATCGGTGGAAGGCGAACCACGAATTAAACTCAGCGAGCAGATGGACAAAATCACCATTCCGGGAAAGAAATTCACCTACAGGATATACGGAAAAGATGGTACAGAATTTGCATAATAAGCGTATGCATATGCGTCGTATGCAATTTAGCACAGTTTTTATTATGTATCCACTTTTCAGTAAAACGTTGTAGTCGTTGCTTGATGTTATCACAAACGCTTTGCTAAATGCTAACTACAGTGTTCTGATTAATGGTTCAAGTTAATAGCTGCGCTAGAGAACGCCGATTTATCCATACTTATCAAATAGTATCAACTGTTTAGCGTGGACGCTAATTAGGCAGTATGTCAATTTCTGATCTAATTAGGGTCGATTTAAGGCCTATTCACACGAGGGCGCATGAGCGGGCGCATTGCATGGCGTACGCCATGGCGCATGAGCGGGCGCGTGAGAGGGCGCATGAGCGGGCGCACACGCACACTTGCCTACTGCATTGTGTGAAATAATGCAGCAGGCTGTGTGAAAACAGAACGCACCCGCTCACACAATGCACACAATGCAGTAGGCAAGTGTACGTGTGCGCCGCTCATGCGCCCACTCATGCGCCCTCTCATGCGCCATGGCGTACGCCATGCAGCAAAATGAGCCCTGTGTGAATAGGCTATACTTACAAGCCTGCAAGTCCGTTCAGCCTGCAAAATTACGAAATAATCACCGCACAATCTGATCTGATACCCTATTAGTGGCGTGATTATTTTGTAATTTTGCCGGCTGTACGGACATACGGGTAATCGACCGTTATTCTGAATCCGTGTCCTACTATTTGACTTCGGACTAATTTTCTGACTATGTTTCTGTTGTCAGGTCGTGCAATAAATGACCTGATCATGCTTGCGGATGAAGAACCACCAAAAGTTGGACAAGCTGTTCTTTGTCGACACCCATTTTCTGTAAGCCAAATGTTTTTTGAAAAGACATCATAGTCTAGATAAAGTCAGCTGAGCAGTCTGCTTTTTGGAAATCCCAGTGACATAAATGTGAGCTTAATAATGGGCCTATTCCTTTACCGGAATAAAAGGGTTAAATTTAATCGGACTAAACGGTTTATAAATAATGCTAAGAAATGCCAATCCAAAACCTGCGGATTAAACGGATTAAAAACTTGGTGAAAGCCGGTATCTTATTCAATAATTTTGTATTGTGGTCACTATTAATTTTGTAACTTCAGCCAAGCTCATCGTTTTCGGTGAGTTTGTCTGTTTATCAGTTCGGAAGCACAAATTTGTAATGACATTGAGTAGGGTTCTATTTATTCATACAGCCGTATGTCTGTTTTAGCCGGCAAAATTGGCGAAAATTACACCATGCCTCGTAGCACGGGGTTTAAAATTGTTCAACTTTGAACACTTAATGTTAGTTTTTTTGTCGAAGTTTTTTTAATAAACTAGAAGTAGAACATCCTTGGGAAAAATTTCACATAATCATGTGTTTGACTGTCAAAAGCTAAATCAAACACATTTTGTGGATTCTAGGCATCGACTGAAAAGTTGTTGGGGTGATTTTTTTGTCATTATGCCGGTTGAGCTGACAAGCGGCTGTAAGTTTTTTCGATCCCAGAACAGCACGAGTGCTCGCTTGGATTATTATATTGCATGGAAGAACAAGAAATTTTGATACACTTATTATTGTACACAGCAAATAGCACAAAACTTAGTTGCCGCTCATGTTGACCTGAAGTTAGTCCGAATCTACGTCCATATGTTTTTACATGAATAATTATTCTTTAAAGTAAAAATTTTTTTTCTCAAATTAAAATTATTTATGGCACGTAAAACATATCAATTTCAAAAAATTTTTTACGATAACGTGAAGTAAATCGTGGGGCAAATTTGAAAGAAGTAAACAAACATTACTGTTGCATACTATGGCTTAGTATGGGGTATGGCATTAAGCTGGGCATTAGTACTGTTGAATTGGATCTTCATATAGTTAGCCTACGGGTAATCTAACTAACTTTGGGTAATCAATATCTTCTTTATCTGCTAGAACTGTACGACTTACAAGCTTAGCCTCAATTTTCACTAGTTGGACTCACAAATGGTGTGTAATGGCGGCATAGCAAAAGTGCTTTGTATTAAACTTACATGGTAGTTATGAATATGCGATTAATTTCATTTTAGGGAAGTTATATGCGCGCTTGCTTTGTAAGCTGTTTACAAGGGGTCGTTTGCGTCTTACTGATACACATGCATATTTTAAGTATTTTTTGGTAGTGAGCACATTTTTGATTATTTTGATTATGCTATGTTTTACTGGTTATGTGGACTACAAACACTGGATTGCACCAATGTAGAATAGCCCAATAATTGGAATAGCTTTAGAATGGCTTGAGAACAAAATATATTTTCATTGTCTATACCACCGAGAAAATTGAAGAAGCAGACGTCGAGAATATTAACATTCTGGAATAGCTTGAGAATAGGAATAGCTGAAAATAAGTTGAACACACACCCACACACACACACACACACACACACACATCGCAAACGTTTAGGTTTTATGTAATGTTTTACTTTGGAGTTAAAGAAATTCAGTCAAGTTTTAGTATGATTATGTTATTGTTATATTCCTTTTTATTATAATATGGAGTCTATTTTTATTGATTTATCGTTTTTTAGGAAAACAAGCGTGCCTTTGTGGTGCCAACGCGAGTGGATCGTCTGCACAAGGTGGTCTGGTGTGAGGGTAAAGTGCAGGTTCCCCTCCCGTCCATATCCGAGTGCCGACAAAGGGTCATCGATTCAGTGGAAGCCCTCAGGGAGGACCATAAACGAAATCTGAATCCTACTCCGTATAAGGTAGAATGATCTTGATTGAGCGGATTGAATTAGCATTATGGAAAGAGAAAAAATCTTTCATGCATACAATATATCTATAGAGGGCCCGAACTCTGATTAATGATAGTGGGCTTTTATGATGCGTAAATATGTGAATTTTTAGATGGCAAAATATAGCTGTGCTAATATATTATATCTTTCATTTATATTTTTGCGAATTATTGGATTTTTTTGCCGGTTTTATCTTTGAAAATATAGAGAAAACGAAACTGAGAGAAAGTCGAGAGCTCATCTTGCGGCTCCAAAGCTGGTATGATCAAGGCGTGGGGAAGTATTGCTAATAGGAATGCTAAACTGTTTTTTAGGTCTCGGTGAGCGAAAAGTTATATGATTTCATTCATAAACTTTGGCTGGAACACGCACCCGTGGGCCGACTTGAATGATTCTGATGCTGTAGCTATGCAGTGCTGTATTGCAAAATGTTCTTTCTTCATTTTTATAGTAAAGTCTGACCAAGAATTACTGAACCATGAGATAAAATAGGTGGCGTATTTTTGAACGACAAACTTGACTGACTGACGATTTTTACTCAGTGTACTCTTAGTGTCTGAAATTAGTTCTTTTTGTAATGAAATTATCACGTGTTTTCTATTGTCTCAGGGTCCAGCAATTTTTGGTCAGACTTTAGTTGTAAACCGTCGCTTAGAAAAAACGGACGAACAAGGCTAGTAGCTAACGAAGCCAACTGCCCTTTTTTGTGCTTTACAACACTTAATTTTATGACGTTTTTTACACATCTCTACGCAGTCGGTTTCCATAAAGCACGATAAAGAAAGAGACAACTTTCCTGCGCTGCATTGTAAATGGTTTAAAATCACTAACAGCTCAAACTCGAACTCAAACTTGTATAGTACTGAAAGGTTGCAGTAGTTGTAGTTGAAAGTTTTAGTTTTAGTAATTTGTTTCATTTCATCTTTCCGATTAGTCTAAGGCTCGATTCATATTTACAGCCGTATGTTCGTTCAGCCGGCAGGATGACGTCACTAGCAGCCTAGTGCAGTGGATCAGCCAATCAGCCAGCGTATGTGACGTCATTATTTCGTCATTTTGTCGGCTGAACGGACATAGTACGGCTGTAAGTATGAATGGACCCTAACTGTAACATGAGTGACATTTTTCAACACTTTGAACTGAATTGAATCAAATTTATTTGATGCTGGTAAAAAATTTAACCTAGATTGGTCTTTGCTTAGCTATACCATCCCGTATCGTTTCCACTGTTGTTTAAACTGATGATTTTATTCCGTCGTTGAATGCATTTTATGTTGATCGTTCGCGCTGCATTGTCTGATGAATTTGCCAGTTGCCACAATTTTGTGCTGTGATTCACCAGTGATGAGTTATTTTTTTTATATAAATATGCTATATCTATTGTGGTATTGTTATTTTGGCTCATGTTGTGACTCAATTTTTAATATTGTCTGTATACTGTATTTCACACTGCGTTTAGTAAAGGCTCATTAAGGCTATATATGCAACAATATATAACGAGATTTGACATTTGAGTCGGGGCGAGTGGCCTGGAATTCTCGTAAGTTTTTACCTATCTCTATATGACATGTCCATTTTATATTTTGATAAATTGAGTTTTCTTTCTGATAAATTTTGATAAACTGAGTTTGAGATTTCTCAAAAACCTTTTTTTATTTTTTGTACATTTTCTTGGCACTATTGTATATTTTTTATATGGATCAGTATATTGTGCTATTGACTTGTCTAGTCTATATTGGTTGGTTTATATTTTGCATCTAATTGATGCAAGTCACGAGAGTTTCTGTAGTTAATCTTAAACTGAAAACCCGCACTGATACGATTCAAAAACTCTTGATTTGGAATTATTGTGTGAAATTTACTTGTTAGTTTAAAAATGCTGACGCCATATTAGCTTCCTGTCCGCATACTCGCAACTACGCCAGTAAAGTGGCCTGAAACTTGCCGTACAGACAGATTTCCAGCTCATTTTTTGTGAGACTGTGAGTTTGTGAAACGTGCGACTGCAGGAAATTATAATATATTGTCTATGTATATGTATGTGGTTTATAAGTTAACGATTTTGTATTATATGAGTTATTTATTATGTTTAGTGCTTTTCGATAGTTTTTGTAGTCGTCTAATAGTGTGTTGATTTCTATTTAGTAAATTTTAAATACACGTTTGCAATCTGATTTTTATACGCAATAAAAATTGTCTTTTGGACCTATTTTTGTTTCACTTTGTTTGTGAATTCTTGATATTTTATGCAGGTTATAATTTTGGAAGGATTTTAATATGTAGGTGAATACCTACATGGTAGATATGTACTGCTAGTATCTCTATATGGGCAACCAAGAATATACATTTCCATGGAAGAATATATCGGTCCCCTAGAACAACAACCGGCTAACTTACAAAAAGTTGAAAATGAGAAAATCGACTTTAAAGTTTGCAACACTTTGATCAAGCATTTATTCAACCATTTTTTACAAGCAGTAGCTTAAATTAAACCTCAACTTTCTCTCTGTTTTGCTGTAAAATTTCAGCCGAAAAGCTTGAACTGACATTTTTTCCGAAGCAATCTTAAAACTCTGATCTGCAGTTGGCCGGTTGTTGCAGCACAAATTTTACACGTGTTTGATGGTTTGTCCGGTTGTTGCACTGTCACAAAATATTGCACGTACATGATGAAGATTAGCGGTTAGCCGCTTTCTAACCTGATGCACCAAGAATTTATGCTGACATCATGAATGCTCCAATTTGGCACAGAAGTAGCAGAAAGTACTACCTAATGAGTTTCGAAAAAATTATAGCGCTAACTGCTGTAACTAAATAGTATTTCACCAAATTCAACTTGTACAAAAAAATTGATTTACTCGCCGTAGCGAATCAGTAGACGCTGGCGGTTTTTTTCCTTTTGAAGAAGCCGAACAGGTTCATGAGTGAACCAAATTTTAGAACTTTTGCTTTTGAGGAAGCGTAGAAATCTGACACTGTTTGCAGTTGAGCAACAACCGGTCAACTACACAGTTGGCTGTTTGTTACCCGTGAGCCTGAAACAAGAATTAACGGCCAAGGGCAGTTAGCCAATTGTTGCTCCAGGCTGTTGAAAAACGGCCATTTGCACTTTTCTGAGTTTCTACTTAAGGGGGGCTACGTGTTAAAATGAAAAGTTTAGATTGTCCGATTTGCTTCAAATTTGCACACATTTGCACGCCCCATGTAAGCGCTTTCACAGGGAAATTTTTCCCCGTCAAAATTTTACCCCTGGAAAAACATAAAAAAATAAAAAAATTTCCCCTCCCCCCCCGGAAAAATTTTCTAAATATATTTTCCTGTCCCCCCATTATATGGAAGGAAAAATATCCATGACGAAAATATCAATACTAATTACCTATGATTGCTGTGTGGCTCAGCCAATTAGAATACTATTAGAATAACATGCAATATATGTATGTAATATTGTAAACAATACTGCTTAATAACTATGTATTTTTAATTTGTTTTTTTTGTTTAGGCAGCCCCACTCTTACACCTAATTTTTTCCTGTTGGGCCACAGCCCAACAGGTCTTTAATTTTGATTCTGGTATCTTAACACAGTTCTAGCGTTAAAGTGTCATTGTGCGGAGTGTGTTTTACACGTCTTTTACCGTAGCTTTGCGTCTGTCACAACTAAAATGCCTGTTATAATCAGTAAGTTGGTGCTTTTGTTGTTCTTGACAAGGGTATTGAAACAAGCACGTTTTGCGAGTAAAGTTAAACTGAATTTAGATAAGACTTCGTCACGACATGCTTGTACATGCCGACGATATTCTTCGAATATAAAACGCGGCACAAAATTTTTTTAAAAGGCAACATTTTAACATGTCAAGATGCAATATGCTTTCAAGCCGAAATTTGCTTTGAAAATTTTTTAAGTAGGAAACTTGGAGTAGGAAAAAAATTTTCAGAATTGATTTTTGAAACGCTTCATTATAACAGCTTCTTGTACTTTAACTTTTAATGACCACGAGAGGGGATGTTCACTGGTACACACTACAACTACATACATATCATTAAATGCTCACATTTCATTTCTTTGTACATTAGCGCTAGCGGTTTTACCTGGCCATTTGGTAAGTCACAAATATTATCTGCGCAAAGGATGACCAATGGCCAAAATGCTAACCAAGAGTCGATTTATAGGCTTACATGTTATGTCCGTTCAGCGGTTTAGCCGCCAAAATTACAAAAAAATCATGTCACAATTTTATCACCATAATACCGTAATCATGTAGTAAGTTTGTCGGCTGTGTGGACATACGGCTGTATCGAGCGTAAATCTGCTTAAAACCAAGCATAAATGCGTTTTGCGCGAATTGAGACAAAAAGTACACTCGTTGTGGATTGTAAACCACAATAAGGTATGATCTGATGGAGCATAAGCTACTTTTTGTAGTAAACGCAAACTTTTCCTGTATCTGACATCTTTTTTAGCAATAAACTTTTCAGTGAGTATGATTGATTCTTAATGACTATTAACATCAGTGAACTTTTTATTTTAAACTTTTTCAAATTTTAGTCTTCTTAGTCTTCTTAGTCTTATCAAGGCTTTTTCTTTCGGATTACAATTACAATCTGGATTTCGGATTACAATCTTGTCAAATTACAATCTATCTAATTTATTAAAACTTTGTTTGCCTCCAACAAAAAATTTCCTGTTACTGTATTACTTATCTGCACTGCACTTAAAAACATCCAGTGTGTTACAAAGCAAATGCAGACTGCATGCAGTCGTCTAAATCACTACGCATATTGTACACACACAGTAGCATGCACACACCCACACCTTTAGTGTATTTGATAGACCTACCTGATGATTCAGTTACAATTAACACAGTGAGCAGAGATACATGTTAAACGAGCGTTTGTATTATAGTATATACGCG
>JASANF010015918.1:0-16771 GCA_030248245.1 Trissonchulus sp. WLG1_4
ATACCAAAAGTTGACAAATAAGGCGGGAAAATAACACTATTCTCCGGCTGTCAATCACCTACTCTCATGCCTCTGGTCGTTCACAATGTTAGGTTTTTCCCAACTTCGCAAGTTATGCACTCATCCAACATAACCTAATATGGTCACTGTTTTGTAACTTCATCACTAATTTTTCACATTTGACAGGATCTCAAATTTTTAAAATTGAAATTGAGAAAATGCTCCCCAAGGTCTGGTCTCGGCTACGTAGGTCTCGTTTGTGTGGTCTCGGTTGCCTGGTCTCGGTCTCGGTTGCAAACCCGAGACTTGCCAACCCTGATTAGCAGACGCTATTTACTTATTTTTTTATTATGGGCGCGTTACTTTCTGAGGACTTATTCACTTATGTTATAACAATATCTGAGGATAGTTTTTGATTTTATTAGCTGTCAGGCGTCAACCAAACCTTATTCAATGCCATGATGTATGAGGGGTGGATGGTGGGGGGGGGGCAAAATCGGGGGGCCGGGGGGGGGGAGGGTCCCCAAAATTTTGACCCGGTTACATGTATAGACTCATGGCACTTAAAGTTCCTTCAGTCAGATTTCTGTTAGAGGGGAAGGAGGGGGTCCCGCCACGGGTGACAAAAACGGATGGGTGCCGGTGTGAGCAAAATTTGCGGCCAAAACTAGAAAAAATCGGCAATTTTACATATGTAATTTAAGCGATTTTTGGCCAGAAATTGTCGAAATCGGTATTTTGGCTAAAATAGTAACGATTGCGTCAGTTTCGGGAAAGGGAGGGAGTTAAAAATTAGTAGATTGAGGGGACGGGGGGCCGGGGGGGTTCCACTTAGGTGGGGGAGGGGTACCCAATATTTTCGTGCTGCTATATACATGTATATAATATGTCTGGTACTTGGGCAGTTTGGTAAAGAAACTAAACTTATATAATTTATTTTTTGTGTTCTTAGAGTCGAAAACTGGGCCTAGTGCTGTTGAGGCGATTGTTGTCAAATTCCTGGGAAGAATTCTGGCCAGTCTGGTCCGTGGAGCATCAGGAGGGCTTCAAGGCTGAACTGTTGAATGCCGTCCAAGTTGCCGACGACAAGGCGTTGAGAAAAAAGTTTTGTGACGTCATTGCGGAAGTTGCACGAAATGAACTTGGTACTAAACTTTTTTTGGGTGTGATCAGAGAAATAAAAGAAGCTGCTTAAGCCTTAAGCCTAATTTAAAGGAAAATAAGGCAAGCTTGGACATATTGTGCAACCGTCACAACTGTCGTACTACAGGTACACAAGATCTTTCGATCACACACTTTAAGAATTCCTTTTTTATAGTATTCACACTTTAAAAGAATTCCTTTTTTTATATATATATATATATATATATATATATATATATATATATATATATATATATATATATATATATATATATATATATATATATATATATATATATATATATATATATCCGAATATTTGCCAATTAGCATGTATAATATAAAGATTGAGGGAAGGGGGGTTTCGAAATATCGCAATGATGGTTGCGAAAAGTTATGGTGTAAGTATTTCGAAGGGGTTTCTCGTAATCTGGTTTAATTTTTTTCAGATGTGAACAGTGCTCAGAATTGGCAAGCAGTCTTGAAGTTCATGTTCGACTGTGTTAGTTCATCCAATGCTGATTTGCAAGAAGCCGCACTGACTATTTTTGAGTACGTATGTGGCTGCCATCTAATTTCAAGTGTGACGTCCTTGTTTTGTTCGTTGACATTATAATATAGTTGTCAGTTGTCACACAACATATGTATGTTTTCAACATTATCTTATACTTTTCGAGCGTGTGCAGTGATGATATTTTTACCCGTCTAATGAGAATCCAAAGTGTTTTTTCAGGACTTATGACGTTGGAGGGTTATTAAACAAAGTGACCCCATAATTGATTTCTGATGACTGACAACTTACTAGTTTTTGAGAGTACATATATTTTTTTCAGTTTGCTTTTTTTATTTTTAGAATTGTTCCGGGGATTTTCGGTACGCAACAGGACTATTATTTGAATGTGATCAAAGATATGCTGTCACAAACGTTGGTGTCTCAAGCTAGTCGTGAGGTATAAAATTCAAGTATATAATATATTAGGGATGTCGCGGATATCCGCATCCGCATCCGCGGATGATCCGCAACTTTTTGACATCCGCATCCGCAAAAATTTAATGCGGATGTGCGGATGTTGCAGATTCGGCAAAAATTACTAAAAATGTAGAAAATCAGACGGCAATTTTGATTTTTGTGCATGTATATACCGATATTTTTGCTCTTAAAACGGTGGATTGATACTTTATTCTAGACTTTTTCACCTCATTGTTGGTTGCAAATCGCTCTTTTCTAAAGTAGGCTTCACAAATATTTGATATTGCGGGCATATTCTAACTGAGTTTTGCAGACTAGTCTACAAACTTGTAAAGCAATAATTGTCAAAACAATATTATTGGTTTTTAACTTGCATGTTTTCGTAGATTAAAAAGAATAGACAGAGTACGTATAGTGATTATACACCAACCAAAACCAAAAGCATCAAGTAACCAAACAAACTATTGATGGCGGCGCATGGCTTAGAAGATATATATAATGAATGCACAACTTTGATACAAACTGTTTTATCTAAGCCTCATTCCTTAGTACTTTCATTCTTGCATTCATACTTGCTATTTTTAGTGTATTATGTATTTTTTGGTCAAAATTTTTTCAAAAATTTGGCTCATAACTTGTTTAGAACGTATTCTAAAAAGATCCGCATCCGCGCGGATGTCAGAAGTCAACATCCGCAACCGCATCCGCGGATGTCAAAAAAGTGACATCCGCGACATCCTTAATATACATATTACATAATATAGTTATTTTATTTATATTTATTATTTATTTAAATATTTATGAGAAGTATAGTGGTGCGGGAAAAAAAACCCTATTTTCAACTTTTCGGGTCGTCCTGTGCTCCACATAAATCGGATCCATTAATGCTCGCGGCCGTTATAACGGCCATCTTTCGCCTAACTGTTGCACTAATAAAATGGATTGTAACTACTCACGTTTCTGAGTAATGAGTCTCTAAACCTCCGTGAAAAAAACCCTATGCGGGAAAAAAAACCCTAATGCGGGGAAAAACACCCTATCACTTTTTCTGGTTGTTCTATTAGCAGAGAGTATAAACACAATTTCATCGTGTTCTACAACTCTTAGGCTGCAGTATGCACTAAAAAAACCGTTTCTCCTACATCCATCTGACTCACAATGATTCTTCAAAAATCGACCCGTTTTGGCAGAAATGACTTCTGCCCAAATAGGCATTTTTTCCGTATTTAAAAGCATTAAAAACAGATTTTTGCGCTTATTACGTGAGAAACAGCGGACAAACACCGCCCGCGTCTATCATTCTTGGATTTAATTGGTACGCAGCAGCTAAAACCTAAATATTGCAAAAAATGCCAAATTTTGGTGAAACATCATCAAAACAGGTTTCGTAAGGGGTGTCGGGGTATGGCCCAAAATGACAAAAAACGACGTTTTGCGGCCGAATAAACGGTTTTAATGAACTCTACGCATGTTGTTAGCCCAGATGAACTAACTTTAGTAGCAACAATGGGTGAGTTTAGCAAAAAAATGCCGCCAAACAAAATAGGGTTTTTTTTCCCGCACAAACTTTGACCAGTCACTGGTCAACCACAGCGTTTTTCACGGTTTTCGAGCTTCAGAAGTATAGAGGAAAGGTAACTCTCTTGAAAAATGCAAACGGCGTTGGTCAAAAGTGTTTTTGTAAAAAATTATGACAAGTCAAAAATTTGGAAAATTTTGTCACTTTGGAATTTTTCAACATGCAAAATTTTCAAATTTTATAAAAAACGCTACAGGCCTCAAAACTGCACAGAAATTGGTGTGGTAAGTCAGTTTGGTATGCGCTTTCCACCTGCATACTCAAAAAGGTCCTATGTCGTGAGGTTCGGCCAGGAAGCACTAGGGTTTTTTTTCCCCGCAAAACGCGTAGGGTTTTTTTCCCCGCACCACTATAAGAAAAGAAAGAAAGAAATTTTATACTTCAGAAAGCATGGAATCGTGCGATAGGCACAAAAAACAAAATAACCAAACAGGAGAAACAAAAAAGAAATAAGCTAGCAAATAAGCAAACTAAACACTAGTTGTTTAGTTCAGGTCGGCAGCAGTCCCGCACTTTATATTAGACACTAGATATCTGCAGAAGCCGTTTTGTGAATTGCGTATTATTAATTAATAATTATCACTTATTATGTTATAGAACTTTACTTACTTTTATTGATATGTGGTCCAAAGCAGCTGAGGACGAGGCTCAGTTATTAGTCGCAACAAAAGTGCGCACCGCTAAAGTTTTTAGACAAACTGTCTCTATGCTTACGAAAGTGGAGACCTCGGGGATAGGTCGACATACATGTAACGGTGTCAATACTTTGGGGGGCCTCTACCGCCAAATTTTGGGGACCCTCCCCCCCTGATCGACCAAAAATACCCTAAATTTTGCAAGATTTTGTGAAATTTCTACGAAAAAGTGCCATTTTTACTAAATTTAGCCCAAATTTTTAAGGACCCTCCCCCGGTCCCTCGAGGTTTTTCTTGGAGGAGGGGTCTCCCCATCCCCCCTTCCTTATACATGTATTTAGATCAGCCAAGAGCGAGCCCCCTCCTCCCCCACCCACCAAAAATTACCAACTATTTTTTTAGGTTCGTGGTGCAGCGGTGAAGGCCCTGTGCGCCTTTCTGATCGACAACGAGGGCGAGACGGCCCTGCTGAAAGCCTTCCACGACCTTCTAGCTCCGACCCTGCTGGTCTGTGCCGAGTACGCCGAGATCGACGACGGCGATGACTCCGTATTTCAGTGCCTGGTCGAAATGGCCGGCTGTGTGCCCAAATTCCTCCGACCCCGACTCAGTGATCTGTTCACATTGTGCCTTAAGGTTTGAGGATTAAGTATTAAGTAGGGCTACTTAAGAGCATACTTATTTAAATTTCGAGATTCCTCTTCCCATTAATTGACCAAAAAATGGCCTAAATTTTGATAAATTTAAATTTCAAATACTTAAAAAATGCCTGTTTTTAAAAAAATTTTACAATTTAAGATTTGTCATTGTACACGTTTTTCCTTAGAGTATCCTTAGAGCCACCTCACCCTCGATTCCTGAAGGGCCCCCCCCTCTGATCTACCAAAAATACTTCAACATTTTGAAGCACTGTTTTTACTCATTCTTTTTTCCTTTCAGATAGTCCATGACGCGGAAAAAGAAGACGGGTTACGCCACACGGCGCTGGAAGTGCTGGTCAGCTGGGCGGAGACAGCAGCGCCCATGGTGCGAAAGGATGGCAGTAAATTCATTCCAGATCTGGGTAGGACTTCAAATCTAGGTCGTCTACTTACGATCTAAACATTTAACTAAATGTCTAACATGGTCTGAACTAAAGCCCGGTTCATACTCTTGTCATTAAGGACATAGGGACAGGGACAAATTCATTTCAGATCTGGGTAGGACTTCAACTCTGGTCTAGGCTGTTTACTTAGGGTCTAAACATAGTCTAAACTAACTCCCGGTTCATACTTGTCCTTAAGGACATAGGGGCAGGGACAGGGACAAATTTTGGTCAGCTGCTGTGAAAAATTGACGCAAGCGTTTCGGCTTATTTTTTTTGTACGGTCTGGAAGTGACCTTAGCCATCTGCATGCTAAAAGTTGGCTTATTTGGCCAGGTATTTTTTGGATTTGGTTACGGACAAAACCATAGGGGCAAGGGTCAAGGACGAGTATGAACCTGGCTTGAAAGTCAATTTCTAAATGGAATCAATGCTTTAGACTCAAATTGTTGTTTGCGCAATGGGTAATTTTACAAAATTTTGCGCAGTAATGGCCGGTGTTATAAACATTTTGTGCAGCAAGTTATGTTTGGCTTCTGATACGATGTCATGATTTATTGGCAAAATAATTTTCAATCTAATCCGTTTAAGCTATTTTGACGAATCGGCCTTCAGTCTAATCTAATCTAATATTATTTTTTTCAGTGGAACAATGTCTTGGGCTGATGGTGGATTTGGATGATGATGAGTCGTGGGCCACGCAAGAGGTAGAAGACGACGATGACGCTGAAAGGTAGATTTGGCGGATTAAACGGATTAAATGGATTAGGATTAGGCCTTGGGTTAATCGGACTATGACTTGAAACACAAGGTGAAATTTCAGCAGAACACAGACTTGCTGTGCTGCAGGATTGAAATTTTAACTGAGCTCTTAGACCATGTATTTTAAAAAATCGACTAAATTTGTAACGAATCAGGCTATATTTTGTAATGAATTCATGCGCAAAACGTACGTAAAACCATGCTTGACTAAAAGCACCATTAAATTTCCTCGATTAAGCTAATGAACTTGAACTATGGTTCTCATAAACCTAGAGACCTCGTTACCGCAGTATGAAATTTAAATTTAAAAATGTGTAAAAGTGTAAAAATTTTCACGACAATGTTTTGGTTTTAGTGCAAAATTTGTTCTAAGACCATTTTCAACCTAACCTTTCCCACTATAGCGGTGCTGGGAAACGGGGAAAAGTCGATCTCACTTTTTTCGAAATTTTTTGAAACGCTGTCAATAGTTTTTTTATAGCACAGTTGTCATTTGTTTTTTATAAATTTTGTTTTTTTCAGCAACGCCGTGGTCGGGGAAACAGCGCTGGATCGGCTGGCAGTGGCGCTTGGGGGCCGGGCCATCCTGCCCAACTGCCTTAGACTTATACCCAATATGATGCAACAGCGTACGTACTACATCATGTCAAGAGCAGCATCATGTGCTCTTGATAGTATGGGGGGGCTACTGGCATTGTATGTGAGGGGGTCTATTATTGGGTTCACCAGGGATAGGCGAGATAGGCCTGGTGGGATGGTCTTTGGCTAAATTCCGATTAGGCCCCCTTGGGCAGGTGAATGGGCAGTTGTTAGGAGGGGAAAGGGGGGGGGGGTACGGGACCACAGGATTAATTATTGTTTTTTCACCCAGAATTTTCAAAGTTCCCAAACTAAAATTTGTAAAATTTTAATCTTAAATCTTTTCAAAGGAAAAGGTTTAATTGATCTAAAATAAATGTAATCCCTTTAATCTGTTTAATTCGTCAATTTAATCCGTATTTCAGAAGACTGGCGCTATCGGCACGCGGGCCTGATGGCTTTGTCGGCGATCGGCGAGGGCTGTCACAAACAGATGGAGAGCATTCTGCCATCCATTGTGGACTCTGTGGTTCCCTTCCTCAGAGATCAGGTCCGAGCATAGGATTATGTTATTTTAG
Source organism: Trissonchulus sp. WLG1_4 (assembly GCA_030248245.1). NCBI lineage: Eukaryota > Metazoa > Nematoda > Enoplea > Enoplida > Ironidae > Trissonchulus > Trissonchulus sp. WLG1_4. The sequence continues at coordinate 7,331 of JASANF010015918.1, forward strand.
ATTTGGATTTAATGGATTAGATTTCATAGTATGTCCCTTTCAGCCGTCAAAGTTACGAAACGCTACAGTCTGTTGGTGGCTTGATTTTTTCGTAATTTTGCTGGCTGAACGGACAGACGGCCATACATGGGCGTGGGGGGATTTTTCACCCCCCCCCCCCCCATAAGACATCGTCACCTCCCAGCCCCAGACAGGTGCTTCACCCCCCCTCCTCCGAATGTTTTTGACGTACTTACGGCGGCAAAATTAGTGACTCACGAAGGTAAAATTGTGGCTAAAAATGGGCGAAAAAATTGCTCCGCACCGCACCCTTCCCCCACCAGAAATCAGCTACCTGTCCGCTTATTTTGCACATTGCAGTATTCTCATTCTGTCTGTGGACGTATTCAAAAAATTGCCGCCAGTGCATGAAATTATTGTTAGCAAGGCAGAAAACAATTTTCTGCAATGAAGGGCTTTTTTGTGGCCCAGAGTGTGTCCAGACGCTATTGCGTTTTGTGTGGCGCTAATTGTACGCAGTAATTCATTTCTTACTGTGTATTGGGATCAGATGCAAATTAACCTGCTGACGATTTAGCCAAGCATACCATTTAGCCAAGCATAGAGGTTGCTTCTTCACGCGTAGGCTAAGATCTAGGTCCGTCCGTGTGATTTTATTGTCCTGAAAAATTTTGGTTCATTTATAAAGCCACCGCGCAAGTTTGCTGGAATTTAGAAAAGTGTTCAACTTTAGTCCCAGTCTGAACTGTTTGGTGTGAATTTCATACGATCTTCATGACGTGTTTGATATTGGCTTCAGGTTGAATACACTTTGTCACTTCAAGCCTTTCGAACATGTTTTTGTCTTAAATGTCTAAACACATATTATTAAGTCCACGTTTAATCCATTATCGTCTAAACACATTATTAAGTCCACGTTTAATCCATTAGTGTCTAAACACATTATTAAGTCCACGTTTAATCCATTATCCTTGATAATAGCTTTTGTAATATTTTTACTGTTTTAGCACCCCCGCGTTCGTTACGCAGCCTGCAATGCCATTGGTCAGTTGTCGACTGATTTTGCTCCAGCACTGCAGAAGAAAACACATGATAAGGTAGTTCAAAATTCTTGACATAAAGCCTGTGTTATACTAAAGTCTGACCAGAATTTGCTGAACCCTGAGTCAAAATAGGTGGCTTGCTTTTTGTGACTAATCGCTGTACTCTTGATGCTCGAATTGATGCTCGCAATTCGTTCTTACCGGAATGAAATCACGTGTCTTTTTTTATCTCAGGGCCTGCATTTTTTGTCAGTCTTTGTAAGGACTTGTCCGTAAGGCAGATTCAACGATAGTGAGTTTGGATTTGCAAGACAAAGTCTGCAAATCAGCTAAAAAACACTGATTTTTCTGCTGTCGTTGCAAAATTTGTGCATGCTGTTTTTTGTACGGATGCACGAATGTATGTACGTTCGACTTATTAAGGACAAGCTTGAACTTGGCTTTACGAATTAATTGGAGATATCAGTCCGGTCCGCCCATCAGAGTCAATGGTACCCGTCCCTTACTTTTGCTTTTAGACAGTAAATTGGGTCACTTTTTATATTCTTATTCCATACTTGGACAGACAAGGATGGTCAGAGAGAGATGAGATCAGGGTCGGCTTTTTCGGCCCGGCCCGGCCCTGATGGAAATTTTGTTCGGCCCGGCCCGGCCCTGCTCAAAATTTTTTACGGCCAAGCCCGGCCCTGAATATGCGTCAACTTCGGCCCGCCCGGCCCGGCCCTGATCGCACCTGATTTTCATTACTTGACAGTTCAATAGCCCGTGTCAGTTGAAGAACTTAGTGTCTTTTCGATTTTTTATAATGGGTTATAATAAACTGTTTAACAATTTAACTCTTATAAGACGTTTAACAAACGTGACGCGACGTGACAAACAAACGCTTAAGTCTAAACCACAAAGTTGAAGGGGTCTGCAGGCGGCAGCCCCCAGAAAAAAGTTGCCGATTTTCCCAATTTTTAGACCGAATTTGGTCAACTGGAGACGTATCAGAAATTTTTTCCGACAGAATAATTGAAACAAAAGATGGTAACGTCACATCAGAGTATCATACATGTACTCGTAGCATAATGTACACGTGTATACATGCATAGGCTTTGACGAAAAATAATAACAAAGAAAAGTAAGTCACAGAGGCGCAGGGGTCTGGGGGCGGCAGCCCCTAGAAAAAAATTGGAAGAATTTTTTATTCTTAGGCCAAATTTGGTCAATTCGAGATGTATCAGAAAATTTTTCCGGCCAGACCAAAAAACCAAAGGGGGGCGTGACCCTTGTGTAAAATTTAACACTAAACCTTGTATTACATTTTTTACTAAACCTATTAGAACTGTCAAACCGTAAAAACTATAAAATTTTATAAGACAAGTAGTATATATAACTTATATAAAATATAAGCACACAGAGCAACATTGTAAAAGATGCGACAGCTACACACACAGGAACACACCACAGGACAGGCTGCTACGCAGGCAGTACCTTTAGTGTGCATACATACGTACGTGCTTACTTCTGACACCAGTCAGGGCAGGGTTGAAATCAGGGCCAGGCGCAGGCCGGGCCAAACTCAGGGACGGGCCGGCCCTGAGGCCCTGATGGCATAGCTGCCCGGCCCGGCCCGGCCGGCAAAGTTTTCACGGCGGGGCCCGGTTCGGCCCTGATTCAGACTTCAGCCGGTCGGTCCGGCCCTTCAGGGCCGGACCGGGCCGTGCCTCAGGCTCGTAAAGCTCATCTCTAGTCAGAGATTCAATATTTTTGATGGGGGTTCGAAAATCGGCAGAGCCGATAGATTTTTCTCGGCGAAGAGAGGGGTAGAAACTCCTCCCTTTACACACCTTTAAGGCTAGTTCATACTTGTCCGTAAGCGTGTCCAGCTGATCAGATCAGCTGTTGCAGAACATTTAATTAACAGGTTAACAGTACAGCCAATTTTTGCTGTAAGCTAGACCAGACGTCTATAAATGTGCAAAAATCATCATATTATCTGCAGTGGTTTTTTGTGCTGGATTACGGACATTTGACTTACGGACACGGACACAGACAAGTATGAAGCAGGCATTAAAGTGTATCTATGCTATAGCTACGTCTGTTTTTTGTGAATACACCTTTTTTGCTAATTTTATTTTTCAAAACCGATATCTACTAATCGGTCTCTATCTAGAATATAATCCGATACTCCGTTTTCTACACTAAATGTAATCTGTTTAATCCAATATGTTTTCTGCAGATAGTGGACTCTTTGCTGAGTGCCCTAGAGGATCCCAGCGCCCCACGAGTGCAAGCCCACGCCGGAGCTGCCCTGGTGAATTTCACGGAAGACTGCCCCAAGACCATCTTGTTGCCATACTTGGATAGAATTATGGCTAAACTCGAGTGGGCACTTCAGAGCAGTTTCAAGGTAGAATGGAGGGTTGACGTAGTTTAGTTTTGCATGGATTGGGGGGGGGGGGGGTGGCTGGGCAAAATCGAGGGGGTGGGGGATATAGTGAAAAGCGCCATCGGAGAGAAACTCTTTCACTAAATTAATGACTTGCAATATCAAAATCACATTTAAGTTACTTTTCTATTCGAACATGTTACAAAAAAACACCCGTTATTTCCTTTCACTATCTCAAGATCCAAACTCAAGTTTTTCTTTTTTTTTTCATTATTTTCTCTTTTTATATTTTTATTCAAGTATCGTCGACTCTTGTTCAATCGTCGCGACACTCCCACGCAAAATAGTCATCGATCTTTTCTCTTGCCGCTGTAGCCGCTTTCCTGACTGGTTGAACTCGAGGGCACTTTACTTGGGCAGTACTTTGTTTTGAGGTACTCTGGCACTCGGTGCCGGCCGATGCTGAACTCTGGATCTCCATCGGGTATAAAAGTCTGATTGGTCTACATATCAGCTTACCACCATTCAGTCTTACTGTAGCAGACCGAACTCTTTTGTCTTGACTTTTGTGTAAATGGACCAAGAGTCCTAATTTCCAGTTGCATCTGGGCAACTTGTCGTGTACCAGAACTATATCGCCTATTTGAGGGGATTGAATTGCCTGGATTCTGGGTGCCTTTAATTCATTTTGCTTGCGTTCGCGAAGTGACGCTAGATAGTCATCTCTCCACAGCGTCCAAAACTGGTTAAGATGTTCTTGACCCTTTCGCCAGTTATTCAGCAAACACTGTGCAGTAGTAAGTTTTGTTTCGTAAAGTTGGTCATTGTGGTCCTCATCAGAAACAACAGGACTTTGTTGATCCAGGTTCATGATTAGTAAGTCGGATGGCGAAAGAAATTGCCTGTTCTCCATCTCGGAGCTAACATAAACTAGCGGTCGACAGTTTATAACTGCCTCTACTTCAGTCAAAAGCGTCTGTAATTGTGAGAATGTAAGAGTAAGTTTTCCAATGGATTTTCTGAGTGCTTTTTTGTAAGACCGACCAATCTCTCATAAAAGCCCCCCATCCATGGGGAAAATTCTTTCACAAATTTCCACTCAATCCCACTGTTTGAACAATAATTCTGGACTTGCTCGCAAGTGATAGACTTTGTCCAAACTTTATCCACTATCCCTTTGCTGAGCTTGAAGTGTGCAGCATTATCGCTAATCATCTGTCTCGGTACTCCACGTCTGGCAATATATCGTCGAAAGGCTAGAAGAAACTGATCTGTCGTCATATCGTTGACCATTTCTAAGTGAATAGCTCGTACAGTAAGACACGTAAAAAGGCAACACCAAACCTTTTCCAAACTTTGATTTTCTGTTTTTGAAAACTTCACGTACATGGGCCCGAAATAGTCAATACCTACATACGTGAATGGTGCCGACCTAGTGACTCTTTCTTTGGGCCACACCGGCATTTTCGGTGTTTTGTATGGGCCTCCATTGTATTTTCGGCATGTGAAACACTGTCGTATCACCGACCGAACTGCTTGCCTTCCTTGTGGTATCCAATAGTTGCGTCTCAATTGTGACAGTGTTGTCGCCACTCCTGCTTGCATTAACCGGACATGGACATCTTGGATCACCAAGTTAGTATATAAACCTTTGCGAGGCAACAGCGTAGGTGTAGATCCATCAGCTTTCATATCCGAGTTCTTTAAGCGTCCTAGACATTTGAGTAGTCCTACGTTGTCTGGCTCTAACCCGAGAATATGTTTCAATTGATTACTTTTTTGTCGGGATGTTTGGCGAAAAGCTTAGGAAAATGGAATCGCTGGGTGTGAATATCCCATAACTTTCTGGCCTTCAAAATTTCTGTAGCTCTCAGAAATCCAGTGGGAAAAGAACGAGATTTCAATCGTTCAATAAATCGCATGGCCCATGCTGTCACTCTCAGTAAATGCGTTAGTGAGGAAAAATCCTGAATTTTTAATCCGAGTGGAGTTTTTTGTGCATTGTCTTCGCATCCTACCAAATCTTCTCCCGCAACAAGAGTTGCATGGTGGAACATTTCAGAAGTCTTTAATCCAGAATTGAAATTTTCAACGTCTTCTGAAGGTAATAAGTCAATCCGTTGAACATATTCAAGTGAATTCCAATCAGGTCCATTCCACCATAGGGTATTTTCCTTCAGGTTTTGAAGTGTTAAACCCCTGGTGGCCAGATCGGCTGGGTTTTTAGCTGTCGGCACATAAAGGATCTCAACGTTTTTAGTTTCCTTTATTTGGCGAAGACGATTTTCTACAAACGTGTTCAGTAATTTTTTCGTGTTGATCCATGAAATAACACACTTGGAATCAGTATACAGTTTTTTTGACTTGATTGGCAGCCGTATCTCCTTTTGTACAAATGTAAGAGCTTTGACTCCAATCACCACTCCGAGAAGCTCTAGCCGAGGAATACTCATTGCTCTAATCGGCGCCAACCTCGCTTTTGCAAACAACAATTGCGTTTCAATCTCACCATGGTGATTACGTCTGAGGTAAATTGTAGTTGCATAAGCCTTTGATGAGGCATCTGCGAATCCTATGAGTTCATAGCTATCACCCGTTTGCATTTGGAGCAGATGACGGTTAATCGTAACTTCAGAAATTCGGTACAAATCATTAGCCATCAATTTCCACCGAGCCTTTACATCTGGGCTAAGTGGTTGATCCCAATCTTTCGGCTCTTTCCACAGCTCTTGGTACAGTAGTTTCGCCGGCAGCGTAACTGGAGCAAAATAACCCAAAGGATCATAAACCTGCGCAATTGCTTGGAGCAGCTGTCGCTTACTAGCGACAGAATCTAACTTTTGCTGGCTTGGACTTGCTACCGACAGTTCATCTTTTTTTGTGAACCAGGTGATTCCTAGGACCTTTACTTTTCCTTTGTCCGTCCGGTCCTTTTCGGGTATTGATGCCATTAGTTCTTGGGAGTTAGATGTCCACTCCCGTAAATTCATACTTGCCCGGTCAAAAATTGCCTTGGCTTCTCGATAATACGAAATTGATTCTTTCAGCGTTTCTCTACCAGTTATGACATTGTCTACATAAACGTTAGATGCTATGTCGGCGGCAGTTTCGTTACCCTCCTGCTTTAAATGGTAAGCGATTGTCGCGGCTAGAAGAAACGGGCTTGAAATGGCTCCAAAGGGCACCCGTTTGAAGCGATAAATTACAAGATTGTCATTGCTAGGAATTTTTGTTGGTTCTTCAACCCAAAAGAAACGGGTTACGTCTCTGTCCACCGGTTGGAGTCCCACCTGCAGAAACGCCTTCTCAATATCTGAAATAACTGCAATGGCACGAAGACAAAATCTTAGCAGCAGTCCAACCAAATTGCTTAGCATAACCGGACCTCGGAGCAAGCAGTCATTTAGACTTTTGTTCGCCTTTCGTGTGCGGGCAGATGCATCGTACACGATCCGCACTTTAGTAGTTTCTTTGTCGGGTGTAACAACAGCAAAGTGGGGAATATAGTGTACTCGTCTGTTGGATACTTCAAGGTTTCGTTCATGCTCGTCACTGATAATTTCAATTATGCCCTTGCTTTCCTGGTCTTTTATAATATTGTGATATTTCACCATCATGTCAGGTTCATCTTTAAACTTTTTGGCTTGCTGACGTAGACGACCCAGTGCCATCTCCCGATTGGCTGGCAATTCGTATGTACCCTGTTTCCAAGGCCATTGGACATGGTACCTGCCCTCAACATATTGAACGGTTTTGTTGAATCCATCTATGGCTAGGTCATCATCATTCGTATGTACTGGCTCTTTTATTCCCATAACTTCGAGGTTCCAGAAATCTTCCACTCCTGGCTTCGTTGGCAAACTAGGATCAGCAAAGTTGGCAAATGATAGAGCAAGCAGAGACGTATCATATGAGCTGTTTGATGGAACTCGACCAACTAATAACCATCCTAGTTCGGACTCAATGAAGTAAAGTCCCTTACACAGCGTGATGCGCTCTCCTTTAACTATATCAAAGTAATAATCAGCCCCAATAAGTACCTCAATTTTTGAAGTTTCATGTTGCTCTGGGATGGTATCAGCCAAATTCAATTTTTCCCATTTCTTTTTAAATTGATATATGTCTACTGGTGCTCTTTGAATTTCACATGAAATATGTGGAACAACATTCATCTCCATTTCAAATGGCTGCCCATTTTTGACTCTCAGCTGAATGTCTACCTTTTGAGTTTTCAACTTTTCCATTTTTCTTGCTTGGAATCCGGCAACAAACAATGTCTCCTGGCCTTTCTTGTGTAGCTTTAATTGTTCGCTGAATTCACTTGAAATGTACGACCGTTGGCTTCCAGGGTCCAGTAAAACTCTAGTTTTGGCTTGAGTGTCGGGACCGTAGAAAGTAACTATCGCCGTCTGTAGCAATGATCTCTCTCCAGTAGCCAGCAGAGAGCTGGATAAATTACCTGATCCAGTCTCGCTGACACTGTCATTAACAGAAGGTGCAAACTCCTTTTTTCCGAACTGTTTGGGACACAGACTTTGATGATGCTCTGCCTGCATATTGCAGTAAAAGCAAACCTTAGTCGACCTGCATTGGCTAGATGTATGTTTTGGTTGGAAACAGATTAGGCATCGACCCTCAATCTGTTCCTTGCGGGAATCAGCGTCTGGATATCGGGTGCAGTCGCCATTCCAATGTTCGCCATGACAAAAAATGCAAGGTCGGCGTGGTTTCATCGATTCTTTAACAAGCAACGTTTGTGCCGATGAAGGTTTATGAGGCATCACTGAATAATTTCGACGTTGACTTGTTCGGCTCGCATCATATTTTGAGCTAGGAAGCGTATTTTCCATTGTATGATTCATCATTTCTCTGCGTCTGACCTCTTCACTTAGAAACTTGCGTAAGTTGGCCAAATTCCACTCCTCAGTTGATGCGCTGCGACTGTATAGCATGCGCATTTCTCGCGGCAGACGAGATAAAATAATTAGCAATATAAAATCCGAAGAGCTAAGGTCTTCGAGTGCTCTAATGTGTTTTTCGCACTCATTGTACGTGTTTCGCAAACTTTTAGGGTCACTCGCTGCTCTGGGAATTTCCAATAATTTTTCCAAGTGCGTGAACTTAATTACCATATTGTCCCCATAATTCTCAGTCAAAATGTCTACTGCGCCCTGATAATTATCACCGCTGATCGTAATTTCTTCTAGAAGTTCCTCAGCTTCTCCTTGCAGATAGGCTCGAAGATAATTGAACTTTTCGATAGGGTCAAGCGAACTGTTCTTGTGAACTGCGTTTTCGAAGCTCTCCCAAAATGTCTTCCATTTGAGCGGATCTCCCGAAAATTTTTTTATCTCAAGCTTTGGAAGTCGCACCGGATTGCCCCTGTGGTCTCCGACAGCAGATGTCTGAGATTCCCGTTCACGTCTTTCTTCTCTTTCTTCACGTTTTTGAAGCTCTTTGATCTTGGCCACTAAAGCGCGTCGGCATTTATTGGCGTCTTCCAAAAAACGGAACATAACGTCTAATTGTTCATCGTAATTGTCATCTTCGCTTTTTAGCATTTCAATTTCTTCGTCGCACACTTTTAGATTATTAATTTGATCTACCAAACCGTCTAGTAGAGCTTCTGCTGTCGTCAAAACGGCATCTGAACCTTTAGCAAGTTCAGTTTCTGCGTCAGTTTTTGTGTCGTTTATAGCGTTTACAATCCGCAATCGTCTGCGTGTTAGTTTTCGAAAATTCCGCTCTTCTGCCATCTTGAATAATTATAAAGTTTTCTTTTCGAGCTCTGCTACCATATAGTGAAAAGCGCCATCGGAGAGAAACTCTTTCACTAAATTAATGACTTGCAATATCAAAATCACATTTAAGTTACTTTTCTATTCGAACATGTTACAAAAAAACACCCGTTATTTCCTTTCACTATCTCAAAGATCCAAACTCAAGTTTTTCTTTTTTTTCATTATTTTCTCTTTTTATATTTTTATTCAAGTATCGTCGACTCTTGTTCAATCGTCGCGACAG